>DWGR01002987.1:0-12795 GCA_018247715.1 Heliconius burneyi | reverse complement strand
TGATTCGCATTCAAGCGGAACTTAACGCCGAATTTGTATTGCTAACCGTGTCAATAAATATAATGCGTACCTCTGAGTGGGAATCGAACAGATATTCCTTTTAAATACGAATCGAAATAGCAACGCGTGTTAAATATACTAAAATGTTTATTAATTTTGTGGCTACCAAAATTAATAAACATTTTATACCAAGCTAACAAGCACGAATAACTGTCGTAAAGTATTCGAATCGTTGTAAATACCAATTCATATAGGCTGCTGTTCAATTCCTATATAAATTGGTATCGACAACGATTCGAATACTTTGGCTTTGGCTACAGTTCGAAATTACGTCAGTGCGCTACGGCGTCGAAATATTGTCGATAAATTAACATTTTATTATATTTAATAACAAAATATATTTAATTTCATTATATTATGTTCTTTTATTTTATAAAGGACAATATTAATCTGTTATGTTTATCTTTTATTATTATAATTTTTAAAACAAGTACCCATGATTATTTTTCTTACAAAAATTACTTAAATTTAAATAAACCGGTTAAATGCGAGAGGATTGTAGGTTAACGGGATATAACTTATAAAAATTAATAAAGTTTGCTTTGTTTGCTGGCTCATGCACTCATTTTGTTTGAAATGAACTACAAATATAAATTTGTAATGATATTTTTCTGTGAAATACCTATAATTCTTCACTTTTCAAATTTTTCCTTTATTGCCTTTCCTTTTTGAATTATTAAAATCATATAATATCTATAAATGTTAATTATATAATATGTTTTTTATAAATGGTACTTAGTTATTTGTAAAAAAGTATTTATTTGAGTTTAAAATTATAAATGACGTATTCATGTTAATTTTCTTCAGATGCAATACTTATTTTTGGAAAATGTTTTGTATGTAAAATCTTTAAATGTTATATTATGAATATTATAGGGTAATTCTTGATATTTTTTTGAAAACTAATTATGGAATAAAAACTTGAATAACTAAATATGTCAAGTGGCTAAACTATATCACATTTTAACTTACCAGAGGGAAGGAGAAAATGAAATAATTTATTCGTAGAAGTTAAGATCGTACCGAATATCGTAATAAATATCGAACCCACAACCAACGCGTTAACAGTGAGAAGAATTAAATTTAAATGAGAATAGAAATTTAACATCGCGTGTACATTTTCCACTCACCGCTCTATGGCGTCGGAATATTGATTATAATTCAAAATTTTAGGATATTTAATCATATTTTAATTGTTTATTATGTATGGATTATTACGTGTGTGTTCCTTTGTTTTATAAAGGAAAATATTTGAATTTTAATATTATTGCTTTTTATTAATATAACTTCTTAGAATCTATGGTACAAAAAATCCAGATATTTTGTCTATTCGTTACCTCTAAAAAGTATTTGATTTTAAAATTAGGTATGACCGTAGCGATTCACGGTCCGTTCTCTAAAACTACCCCGCTAGGGATACAGTGTGAGGCTAGATAGGTAGATAAAATATTGTATTTTATAATATATATTTTTTATCACGAAATATATAAATATTTTAAATTACAATATTTGGGGGATTCCAACTAAGAAGGAATCTACATCCATCCTTAGTAAAGATTCTTTGCGAGATAACCACGATTGTCATTTGTCAATTGTCTAATCATTGTAACGTATCGATCGATATTCGATTTGTAAATTAATTGTGTAATTCTTTCAGATTCATAATGTTCAATCAGTATAGAATACCACGGGAAAATCTCCTCAATAGAACAGCTGATGTGACAGAAGATGGAACATACGAAAGCTCCTTCTCAGAGCCATCTAGAATATTGGGTGCTGCTTTGGAAAATTTGTCTGCAGGTATGATTGATATTTATATTTTTTAGTTAAATCAACTAGTCGTGCCGCAGGGGCACAATATGTGACCGTAAACGCGACTGGTTCTAAAAAGCGCGGCGTTGATTTCCGCCACTCAACACGCTTCCAGAATTCGGAGTGGGGAAAGTGGGGAACGGAGTGGCTTAACACTAGGTTCCCTCTGCCTACCCTGCTGTGTGTGGGATACAAAGTTGTTTAATATATAATATTATTTCTTTCAGGTCGAATCGGTATAATGCAAGAGAGCTGTCATTCCCTATCCAGCGCGGTCAGTATAGCGATACGATACGCGGCAACCCGGACTCAGTTTGGAGAGAGAGATAAGGAGACGCCGCTCATTGAGTATGAGTTGCATGTGAGTATCGACATTTTGAGTTTGAACTATGTGTGAGTTGAGTTTTTCCTAGAGTTTTATAGTTTTAGCCAGTATATTGAGTGAGTGTGGATTCAAAAAATTTGATGTCAAAAAATTGTATGTATTATCTGTATGGTACCATACATCAATTTTTTTTGCTATTTGAGCTTTAAAATGAATGAAATTTTAATCTATTTTTATTTAGCAGCTTTTTAGGTAAATACAATATAAAAATGTCAGTCCCACCTTTCCCTCATAAAACAAACTTAAAATACAGCAATGATAGCAAATATTTTCTAAAGTAAACTAATGTAACAATTTAGGCTGAGCAGAATAAGGTGTAGACAATAGACATTAAAAAATAATTACATTAATTATTTAATTATAATTAATTATGTATTATAAGACGACAAAATAGAACTTTCAGTATAATGTTTTAAAAGAATTTTAACATACGTCTTAATAATATGTGAAAAGGCTATAGTAACTAAATAAATTGTCTTTAATATGGCGGGTCTTTCGACATTATTTTCTCCGCCGAAATAGCTGTTGGGAGAGCTTTAGACTCAAGATCTAAAGGTCCCCAGTTCAATCCCGGATATTTTTGTATCTGTTTATATAATTTATTAAATAGCAATTATATTATATTATTTCATATTAATAATAATAAATATATTTGAGTTTAGCATTTTTTTATTATAATAAACTTTAAATTTTGATAAATTTCATTTATTTTGTAGCAATGGCGTCTTTTCGGGCATGTGGCGGCGGCTGTGGTTTTCCGTTTATATATTGAGAAATTTACCCATATGTACCTGAATATGGTTGAGAAGTCTAATGCTGGGCATAGAGTGGACAATTTGGTGAGGAATTCATTTCATATGTGCACTACACTATTATATGATATGCTAGCGACATAAGCGCGACTTTTACTAAAAAATTAGCTAACGCATTATTCTTATGTGTAAATTATATATTACTGTAAAGTTTCATCTAAATCTGTTGTAGTTTTTGTGTATAAGTGGAGTAAACATCTAACTACAGCAACTTTTAAATTTATAAAACTAATAATATCGTTTTGTAACGAAAATCTAAGAAATATTTTTGTTTAGTCCTTATTTGAAGTTTTTATTTTCCACACTACAGAGTTCTTGGGTATGTAAAAAATATCACAGTTATAGTATTTTGAGAAATAAAAACTACCACCGGTTGACACTACTAAAACGACTTTGTGTGGTACTTTTAAACTTGGAGCGAAAAGAGAAAGAGGTTCTATAGAATCACAAATTGTATTAAAATTTAAGAGTTAAATAGTACAAGCTTAGTGGTATTTTTTTTGAAAAGAAAAGTTCAGTAAAAGCCTGGAGATGTTCGATTTCTTTTCACTAGTGTTCCCAATCTGTTCCCCTTTAAGCCACATCCCATGTTTAAGATTTATATATTTCCTTTTTAGAGTGAAGCAGTATCAGAAATTCACGCGATGGTCTCAAGCAGCAAGCCATTACTTACATGGAGCACGATGAAAGCAGCGCAGCAGTGCAGAGAGGCGTGTGGTGGACATGGGTATTTGAAAGTGAGTATTTATAGTATGAACGCATCTAATCGTCATGTAATGGGGAAGGTAGGGAGAACTTAGCATTGAATGATGTTTATTCAGATTTGTCGCTCGAATTAGAGAAATTGCGTGTTTAGTTGCAGGACTCAACACTACACCTTCTCCACTGGAGCGAGGAAATGATAATAATTCATTCTCATGTGAGGGATCGAATTCATAATTGTTGCGTATGTAGATTTTTCGCTGCATCGCGATTCTCTTAATTTTATTTTATAATATGGAATATAAATAAAATCCATATAATAGAATAGTAAAAGTCAAAGTGAGTCGTAGTACCTCGCATATCGCAAGATACTTTGAGAGAACCTGAGAACCTAGTGTTAAGACACTCCGTTCCCATTAAAAAGCTTCCGTTTCCCATTACACAATATATTTTTAAGAATATTTAATTATTTAAATAATTATGTATCCTTAAAACCTTCCAGTGCTCAAACCTAGGTGACATACGAAGCAACCACGAACCCACAGTCACCTACGAGGGTGACAACAACGTGCTATCCCAGCAAGCGGGTAATTGGTTACTAAGGCAATATGAAGCTGCACTCTCCGATTCTGAAATCGATTCACCATTGGGCACGGTGGCGTTCTTAAAGGACTATAGAACCATTAAAGAAAGGACATTCAATTGTACTAGTACGCAGGAATTGAAGAATCCTCAGTGTGAGTATATTGTATATAATTATATTTATTACACATTAGAAAAACATATATGCATATTATTATGAAACGTATAAAAAACTTAAAGTGGCGGTAATCGAACCTGTGCATCTTGTTTCCGAAATCGAATCCCGAATAGGTTACTAGCAAAGGGAACCTGGCGGTCTCAAGCACCGCCCATTCGTGTCATTACATGTCGAGTTGCGGAATTAAATGCCGATCTCTTATAATTAATCATTTATAATTAATTGCCTCAAAGTTTTCTTTTTTCTTGTTCTTTTTATATTTTGTTTTCAAGTATTGTTAGCTTTTGTGAGGAAATGAAAATAACTCATTTTCCTGAGTGAGAATCGAACCCACAACCGTAGCGTCCACAATCAGTTTCTGCGCAACGGCGATCTCAAGGTATTTGTTATAATTAATTTTATTTTATTTTGTCCACAGTCATAATATCAACATATAAATGGCTAATATGCTGGCTGCTAAAGTACACGCACGAAAAGAACGAACTAAATCTATCAAAAGG
This sequence comes from Heliconius burneyi, assembly GCA_018247715.1. Taxonomy (NCBI): domain Eukaryota; kingdom Metazoa; phylum Arthropoda; class Insecta; order Lepidoptera; family Nymphalidae; genus Heliconius; species Heliconius burneyi. The sequence continues at coordinate 7,764 of DWGR01002987.1, read as the reverse complement.
CCTAACTAAAGTGCAGGCTAGAAACAAAACACAAGTGTACAGGTGGCGTAATTTAACCAAAGTGTACGCGGAATATCTATCTTTAATATTCTGCTTAGAAAGTATAGAAAAAAAGGAAAAACAGCTTCAGCCGGTTTTGATGAAACTTTTTACACTATATGGATTGTATTGCTTAGATGAAAATTTAGTGGAATTCTATCAAGGTGGTTTCGCGAAAGGTGATGATATGGCGAGGCTGGTACGGGATTCGATTCTCGAATTGTGTTTTGATGTTAAAAGTGAAGTTGTCAGTGTGGTGGATGCGCTGGCGCCTACTGATTTTGTGCTTAACTCAGTTTTGGGCAGAAGTGATGGGAAGGTTAGTATGGATATTTCGTTCTTTTATTTAGTAATTTAGCATGTATTTCAATTCGTTGATAACTATCGATCATAATGCGAAAGATTTAATCCCTCCAAAGATGATACAGCATCATCTTTGGAGGGATTAAATAAAATTTTTAGATCTTACATTTATTAAAATTGATAAAGTATATAAAAAATATGGGCTCTTACTGGGCTCCTAGTTTTAAGTTACGTTCCCATTAAGACACTTCCATTCTACTGTTTCCGCCGAATTACAGGTGGATACTAGCTACCAAAAAAAATAATTTGCAACAATTTTCTTTTTTATTGAAATGAATACTCAAATATATTTTGATTATTGTTACAAAAAATAATTATTATCTTTACAGTTATATCAGAATCTCCAGAAAGCATTCTTCAGTCAACCCGGTGTCTTCGAAAGGACGCCGTGGTGGCGCGACGTAGTACCTTCCTCTAAATTGTAAGGAAACTTACAATAATAATATGTTATATTATTATGTATTTATATAGAAAATTGATGTTTTCTTTTATTTTGAATCGGTTAGAATAAGTTATAGTTTTTATATTTTTTGTGTTTGTCCATTATGAGAGTAAAATAGGTATAAAATAGGTACAAAAGTGGTCAAATTGCTATTTTTTTATATTTTTTTTTATTAGGTCACAAATGCCATTTTTTGGTTTTAGTGTATTTTATTAATATTACTCTTAAATATATATAATACAGTATGGCAACGTTTTTAGATTGCTGTCAATCATAATAAATAAATTATATTTTAAATGATTTTTCTTCTTCTGGTTTGTTTACCATCTTAATAAAACTAACACCACTTTTGCTTTGACGAAGTAATATTGTTTTTAACATATACTGATGGAATATTTATTTTTTTACAAAAACAATATGTTACAGAGATTATATTTATTTTTAATAAAATATTATAATGATACATTCATATTTTGGCATGAGTGTACTTTGTCATTGTGACATATGTTTTTTAACTTTTTAAAAATGCAAGTACAAATTCCATTAAGCATTTTTTTATAATTCCACTTTAGTGTATTATTCGTTATAATATAATATTCTAAATAACTTGCACTATTAGTTTCTTTGTTACTTTTTTAATATAAAAAACAGACAATTGAGTAATATAAAGTGACTTGTCAAATTCAAATTTATTTAGAATTATTATTTATACAATAGGTATATTTCGTTATTTTATTATTCTTAGATAATTTATTAATATTATTCGTAATATTATTATAATGTGTTACCTTAGACAAAAATAATTATTACCTATTGAATGGTAGTTATATTTATTTAAATATAATTTTAATTTAATAGTTTAAAAATAGTTTTAGCATTTTTACTGTCTCATTCATTCAATAATTCTATCAAGAACATTTATGTTATTTTTCAATAATATATAAATGGAGAAGAATACTTTAGTTTATATAATTTTGATTAAATAAATAATATAAAAAAAATTGCATGGAAATAATAAAATAATTGAATAAATATACAATTATTTACCTAATTATAAAAAAATTACTATGTTTATGATAGAATTTCATATGTTACAAGCATTTGTTCAAGGTTTTGATTAGATTATTTTTCTTGAAAAAATATAAAAATATTTAAGTTGAAGTTAAAAATTTGTTGTACGGCACATCCTTAAATTTAATTTGCTTCTATACATATAATTTTGCTTTTAATGGAAGGCTGTGTTAGGTACACGTGGCGGTCAAATTGATTTCCTTCAATTAGCAGTTATTAAAAATACTAGACCAAAGATGTATGAGGTCGTGGCTCAGTGGCGCCAACATATGACTGTAAACGTGACAGCTGTGGACTCGTTTCCCACTCGGTGGTTGATACCAAGGCAAAGCTTGGCGTTGAGTTTCTCCACTCTACACGCAATGCCTGGAAAATTCTATAGTGGAAAGTGGGGAAATGAAAAGGCAGTTTCTATCTTTAAGTCTTAATAGGAATTTTGTAGAACACAAACAACTAATGGAACATATCATTCTTTCAAAAAAAAATATAAAACTTTTATAAACAAATTTATACAGTAATAAAAATTGTAAGAAATCAATTTGGCTAAAACCTATATGTATCATACATTTTTATTATTATTTATTAAATACTATGAGCCTAACCGATATAAACAATTTCAGGTCTCAGGTTTAGTCCCCAGTGTCAAATTAATTAATTAAATAATATTTATTAATAAGAATATAATTTATATATTTTAGTAATGAAATAATAATTATTATATTTTTAATTAGAAAATATTAGAAAGTAGATATATATATATATATATATATATATATATATATATATATGTAGAAAAAGGTTGGCATTTAACTCGTATTGTTAATATGTATTGGGGAGTTTATTCACTGTAGTTCATTCCCTTGCCACTTTTCTATTTCAATAATATAAAAAAATATAATTTTATAATGACATTTTGTACAGTTTACCAGCATGGTCATTGGTCATGGTCTATGACACAATTGGTCACAATTCAATAATTTTCTGTTACTTCCCTTTGTTATATAAAACATTGGTGTGAAAAAAATTTTATCATTTCATACACACAGGGTACAAATATAGATGTATTTTATATATACATAGATAATAAATCGTATTTGCCATTGATAAAAAATAAACTTAATTATTAATTAAAATACTAGTTTGGAAATATTTCTTGTATTGTAAAGTTTTAAATTATATTATAAAACAGCCAAATAAAAATAACTATTATTTTAGTTTTAGCATTATATTTATTTTAAGAGTCGATGTTATGAAAGATAATTTTCTACTTATTTAATATCTTAATTTAATTGTTAAAATAATAACAATGCCGTATAAAATAAAATGGTTATGTGATTGAATATATCTTTTTGGGCACAAAATTAATAATATTAGGAATATATTATTACGACACAATCGGTTCCAATTAAAATATACATTCTTCCTATTGTTGATTAATTCACATTATGTGTTTTTTTTATTATTTTCTTTTATATTTCTTGTTCTCAATACAAATTATCCTATTTCGAATAATTAAAATGGTATTTTAGTATGTAATAATAAATAAAATATGAAATTGAATATTTACACTTCTATAGAAATTATTGTCTAGAATCTAATACTATAAATAGCTTAAAAGTGCCTTCCTCTATGTATTAACCGTTATATTGTTTGGATAGATGAATTCTTTAATAAAAATAAATTTCACACACTATTTTTCGTTTTATTTTAATAAGCTTCACGCTGTATCCCGCACACAGCAGGGAAGGCATAGGGAACTTAGTGTTAAAACACTTCGTTCCCCACTTCCTGCAGAATTGTGGATGCATTGCGTGTTAAGTGGCAGAATTCAACGCCGTGCTTTGCCTCGACACCAGAGCGAATGGAAATATTAATTTAACTAAATATTTCACCTCCTCAAGTGAGGATTGAACCCACAACCAGTTGGTGTTACACTCTTTGCCCCTGCGCCACAACTGACTTCACTTTTATCACAACTTGTATTTCAATTCATTTTTTAACAAACGTTATATGTAAAACATAATGAATGTACACTTACATACTTTAGATGTTGCATGTTCAATGCTTGAAATGAGAAGAGCTTGACTATCTGATGGTTGTGGGTTCTATTATACGAAGAAATATTATATACTTTATTGCACTTTAAAAAATACATGTAAGTAATACAAACTTGTAAGATTAGTTAACAATGGTGGTAAAACAAACGTATATTTTCAAAAAAATCTTAATTTGATTATTGTTATAAAGCTGAAGTTTGTCTGGTTGAACGCCTTAATCTCAGGAACTACATATATGAATTGAAAAATTCTTGTCTTATCGGACAGTCCATTTAATAAAGTTAGGTTTTTTATCACTTTAATCCATGTACCTGCAGCCTTAAATACTTCAGGTAAATATAATATTGTATATCAAATACAAGTCTTGGTCCCTTTGACCACGCCAGTAAAGCCGCAGGTAAAAGCTTGTTAACTTAGCTACGGGGAACGGTCTTAACACTGTTCCCAGGTTTCCACTGCCTACCCTGCTGCATGCGGGTAACACTGTGAAGTAAAAAGAAAAAATGCCATTGCTGCTTGATGGCACAGTAGATATGAATATGTCTTATATCATAAATGAAAGGAACAATGTAACAATGATTTAATGAAAATGATTTCATATATATTTTTGATCTCTTATATACACTATATACAAACATCTATATATACACACACAGACACACGGAATAATAATGTTCATCAAGTACCGCAAACATATTTTTCAAATGTGGACTGTACGCGTGCTAAGTGACGAGTGATGGTAACGATTTTCGTATCGCACATTCCTTTTCCAAAAAGGGTAAAAGAAAAGACATATTCATGTCAAAACCTGCGATTCCTGTTAATAATTACATACAATTTAGAATAATTTAGTATTTGTATTTATAACTTACGAGGTGTGAGAATAAAAAGCTAAATTTATTTTAAAAACATTTATTTATTATTCCAAAATATTAATAGAGGGATGTGTCATTGTTTTGTGCTTTAAACAGTTAAAAATGGTGCAGTGAAGAAGTTTTAAAGTTACTTAAGTTTATTTTTTTGTATCCATCTCTATACTTGTACATATATATTATTAGGTTTCTCCATGACATTTCTCATATTCCTTAAAAAAAATGTAATGTAATAAATATACTTTACTATAAGTTGGGAGATTTTACATAAAAATAATCTTTTAATATTATATTCTTTTTTAACCGACTTCTGTAAAAGGTGGAAGTTCTGAAGTCTACTTCACTCAAATTCAATTGTTGTTGATCAGTAAGTAATTTTTAATATTTAACAAAAAAATTGTTTTACTCATATATGTCCGCCGTCTGACTCGTTTAAGAGTATATGTTTTATAAATATTCATTTAGTATAGAAAAATAAATATTAATTCACAACCCAAAACAAAGAGATTTGAAAAAACTCGGTATTTTTTATTATAACCGTAGCATGATATAAAATAAAACCATTATTTCATTAAACAACAAATAACCACAACCAATAATAAGATTCTTGTAAATCAGAGTAAATTTTTCAGGAACAGTTAAAAATAAATAAATAAAATATTATAGAAATTTATAAATAGTAATGATTATTATTAGAAATTGTGCCAAAAAAACCAAAATACCACTATAAGTATATATTTTTATTTAATTCTATGTATGTATTTGTGAGTCGGTGGAAAAATATGGCAAAACTTAATAGAGTCAATTAAAATATTGATTAATATTGGAAACAACTAAAATTATTAATTAGTAGTTAGAATTAAAATAGGATATAAAAGCACTGAACGTGAAATATATTAAAATAATACTATGAACTGACGAGATTTAGTAAATACAGCAAATATTAATAATTATGTGATATTTGAGAAAGAAATTATATTATTAAAATGGCCTTAAGCCATATTTAGATATATACTTAATGTTACAACCGATATTAAATTTTATTTTGAATTATTTTTGTTTATTTCCTCCAACACCCTAATTTCCAACACTCTAATTTGTAATAAACTCAACGAGATATAAAGTTGGTAAGTCACTGAATATGTATATATTCAGAACTTTATATCAGGATAAATAATATATAAAAAATCTTACATTACTACCATTCTGTATACAATATTTTAAGAGATAAGTGTGCAAAAAACTACTACTAATACACTAAACATTAAAATGGTACACAACCACTAATAATTCATATTAAATCTGACAGTCTGAGGCCAGCCGTGGCGCAGGGGCCCTCCCCTGCGCCTACAAGCGTGCGACTGTTAACAAGACGGTGATGGACGATAGGCCTGCTGTTTTTTAGGATACAGCCATTTTCGTTTCTATATTTTTTTCTAGATATCAAAAATATCAGTTTAAAACTAAGACAAAGCCGTCTTAGTTTTTAACTGATATTATTGAGTAAATGTTTCTTTTTAAATTGTTTAGGCTAAATTTCTTCTTCTTCGTAAAATTTAAACTTTTAAATGGTTTAAAATAACAAAAAGCACAAGATTGGTTTTATTTATATGAGTATTAGAAATGGTGTATTAAGACACCAACGTCGTTTTATTTGCATTCTACTTGTATACATTCACGTTTTTTTTAGAAAGAGACGAATTGTGTGTATTATATGTCACCCGTCAATTTATAAACGATCCGTAAATAGTGAACTATTTAAACGTTGTCCCTTATTGGTCGCCTGTACATCAAAATCGACCAATACGCGTTGTGACCACAGAGCGAATAATCTAAGTGTCAAAAAAAAATTTTTTTTATTATGATATAAAATATTATGTATAGATAATATTTTTTTTATATATTTGAAAATTAAAAAATAAACAATTAAAATTAAGATTATACATTGTGACTTTGGTGTTTATGTACTAACGCTTCCGCAGGTATACAAATATTTAAGTGCAGGTTCGGTTAGTTATTTTTGGAGAATAAAATAAAAACAAAAACGACGATAAAGGATGAAGAGGGTTTCGTTATGACTATAGTGGGCGGTAGTGGAAAATATGTGAGAGTAGTTGAGGAGCAGCTAGGCCTGACGGAGATCGCCTCCATTATCAGCGGGAGGCCCAGGTCAGGTTCCGTATCGTCACAAGGCCGTCGCCGGGTTACCTCTGAATCCAAGGCGGACAAATGCGTCTCCGTGGAGGCACAAAATGCAGCAATGCAAGGCGAGAGTTGCAAATATCGGAAGAGACCGAGGGGTAAAAAGACAACCCGGGCTCTTCTAATAGCGAAGAAATAGAGAAGCCGAAGAAACTTAGCACGGCGAGAAGGAAAGAGCGTATCATCTACGTTGACGCGAGACGCCAGTACAGCCATTATCGCAGGCGGGTACAGAAGGTGCGGGAGGAGGAGGACCGACCGGTTGCAGGAAGAAATCGGTCGTGTGAAAGGCGAGTCACACGACCGGATGATTGCGGGGTTAGACCAAGACCCGTTCGGCACGACGTACCGAATTGTACTTGGTAAGCTACGGGCTTGGGCTCCACCACTAACGCAGTCACTCCAAACGGACATTCTCCGAGAGGTTCTATCGTCGCTATTCCCGCAGCGGGCCAATTTTTCACCACCTTCAACCCGCCCTGCATCGCAAGAGTAGGAGGACAGTGTCGCGCCACAGGTGGAAGAGGAGTAGCTCGAGGAGGCAGTTCGCCGATCTCGCGGCAAGAGCACCGCACCTGGCCTTGATGGCACTCCCGGGAGGGCGTTAACTCTGGCCCTTAAGATCCTTGGGCCCAGAGTGCGGGGACTATTCACTGCCTGTCTGGCTCAAGCCATAATTCCACAGCGGTAGAAGACAAGCAGGTTAGTCCTCCTTAAG
>DWGR01002986.1:0-12796 GCA_018247715.1 Heliconius burneyi | reverse complement strand
AAAAAAAAAAAAAAAAAAAAAAAAAAAAAAAAAGAAAACTTATTAAACAACCCCCTACTCACTGGGTACGGTGAACGTCTGTGGAAAACATGCCCCCACTCACTAATTCACTCACTCTCTCACTCATGTACTCACTCTATCATTCACTCACTCACCGGGTACGCGTCGTCGACGGTAGAGTGGTTGGTGACGGCGTAGGTGTGGTGCGGCGCGGCGCGCGCGTGCGACCAGAACAACGCATCCCGCTGCGACGCCGGCCAGATGCGCTTGAAAGTCTGGTGGAAAACGATGGCGTCCGACGATATCGCCTCCACTATGTTCATTGTTTCTAGCGTCGCTGTAATTGAGGAAATTATTCAGTCACACATTTTCTTTATTCACATTAACATATTTTTATTATTATCACATTTTCTAGTCTAGAAAGCATTTTTTACAACATTAGAGTTTTGGTAAAATCAACAATTTTCTGATTAACATTCTCAGGAATTTAAAATACTAAAAAAAGTAACCTGCTCAACTACAAGTTTCCCAAGATAGAGTTTAATAAATCTATACAAATAGATAGTAACAACAGAAATGGTAAACAGTGTATAAAAAAATACCATTTAACTCAACAAGCAAACACTCCAGAATTGGGTGGAAAATGGGTAACGGAAGTGTCTTAATTGGCTTGAACTTGATACCTCCTGGTTAAAATACCTCTTCTGGCCTTATTTTTGTATTTTCATATATTTAATATGTTTATCAAGTTTACTTATACAAAGTTGTAAGTAAATAGCGGATGTCGGCGAAACAATAAGGAAGATATAAGATATAAATACTGCTCATGTCGTGTGGTTAAGGAATAAATATGAGAAAAAGGTTAAGGTTGCTAATTTTAATTGTTTAGATACTTTATAAAATGGCATAGATATTTATCTATTGTTACCTACAACTGAAAAAAAATTAATTATATTTAAAAAAAATAGATTTTTTTAGTTTCAAGTAAAATATCAAAAATTTAAAAACAACATACAAATCCAAGAAGGTATGATATCTTTTCATATAAAACAAATTAACTTTTATAAAAGTTGGTGATTTTTCAAAGTAAAGTTCCTAGACGAACAAAATATGGTAGAAAAACGAGAAAAAATAAAAAAAAACTCACTCTCCCATTCGTATCTGTACCGCGGGTTGAAGAAGTAATGACACATCTCACGAGCGGACACACCTCGAACTTTGTGCATCGCTTTCAGTGGATCCATCACCATACCGTCCACTTCCATTTCCCTGAAAACAATGAAAATAAAACACACAATTAATTAAAGATTTAATTTAGCTTAAGCATGTTTACAATTAAGCAATTGCGACGTTTAATGATTAACTTGTGAGATATAGAACACGTATAACAGACGAATGTAGCTTGAACCCGAGTCTCTTGATAACTGTCCAAGCACTTAAATCACTAAGACATATGTTTTTATCAAGCTACGTCGAAATTCTTATACGCCTGTCACTATTTAGTTTTTAGCATCCCTGTATTTCATCATCATCGAAAGCGGAAATTTAACAAGCATATAAGAATTTATATGTAGCTAGATGAGAACGTAAGTCTTGGAGGTCACAGCGCATGGACAGTTTCCAAGAGACGCGGGTACTTATCCCGATAAATTCAAACTTTTAATAAGTTTTCTAAAAATGTATAAGAAGAATACTATTTATTAAATATTTTTTCTAGGTGTGGTGGTATATACAGTAACGAAAGGGATCAGTTTATTACCTTCTGTACATTCTCATGTCACCCTCTTCTGCAAACAACTGCCAGCCTATCTGACCCCCGACACCCTCAAACGCCGCCTGAATTTGCTCCGTTGATATCCTGTCGATCTGAAATTAATTATTTAGAATATTATTCATACACCAAAGTAATTTGTTATAATAATTAAAATACAATAACGATATGGTTTAATCCATTATTTATTCCATTTTCATATATGAACTATTGCCAACACAGTATTTCGAAACTTCAAATTGTTCCCTGAGTCAATTTTTAAGTTAAATTTTGTTAGTGTCCATAACGTTCTTTGTACATTAATATTTTCACAAAAGTAAAAGAAAATAAATAATTATTTAATACCTATTTATTATAACAAATTAAAATTTCCTTATAAAAATGTATAGAGACGTTTTAAAAAAATAACGACGATATATACATTAAATATAATAACAGGGTGTTTAAAGAACTTATTGAGGTTAAACATTTTTTTCCTTGTAACATAAAATAACTACTGAATTATGTTAAACTACAAAAAATATATATATATTTTAATTTGTAACCTATATATTACACATTATTGGAAATAATTTCGGTAATGCCACAGAATGCGATACTTGCATACATATGAATAACCTTGCTTTACATTGATAACAATATAACGAAGGTCACCCTCGTTCCGCTATATATTTTGTTATAAATATACCTATATTAATAATAAATTATTTAGTGCTAGAGACATGCAAAACCCATTTACAGTAACAACTGTTGAAAATATTATTATTAAATCAAGGTGCTTCGAGAATTTCAAGATCAAATGGGTTATTTTCTTTTGTGAGTTATTTATAATTTTGGTAGTTATTTTTTTTTTGTGTGTGTGTGATTAATATATTTGAATTTGAGAAAACAATTCTGAGCCGTGTCTGGCTGTAGACACAATTGTTGCGAATTCAGTTAAAACTCGCGAAAATCGTTATATGTTTGTAAATTATTTTTGTTTCATCGTTATACTACTGTTACTAAAATAGATATAAAATGAAAGCAGATTTAGATAATCTAATTTACATTGGCACAAAGAACCAATTAGACATTTTTTTATCCACTTTAGGCCGTCGTGGCGACTGTGGGTTACATTTATATTTTTATTTCCTTGCTCTTGTAATAAAATAAAACGCGGCGTTTAGTTCCGCTACTGAAAATGGATTGTCTTATTCACAAGGTTCCCTCCGCCTACCCTGCTCAATTCGGGATACAAGCGTGAAGCTAAAAAAGGTGTTTGTTTCCCCTAACACTTTCTCACCTCTGGCCATAGCGAGTGGACAGTCAGCCTGTTGTCGATAGCCGGCGGTGGCAGTTCCACCTCGTCGCGGGTGACCTCTGCGGGCGGCGCCACTCGCGCGCACCTCTCCTCCTCCATCTTGTCGAAGCCCGTCTCCACTGCATCATAGAACTCGTCGTCTGGTAGCGTAGAATGTGGCCCTTCCTTTGTAACAGAATTAGAAACGTTTTATTACTCAATACAAAATCATCGCAATTTTCTTAACAAAAAAAAAAAAAACAATTTGACTGACATAATAGGATTTCTTTCTAAAAATAATAATTTTACCAGTACACAGGTTCCTAAGGAAAAACCCAAATACGAGGCCGAATTATCTGTTTGACAAGTCTTAGTTCAAATTTTTTACATTTAAAAAAAATATATTTATTTATTATTACATTAGATATTCTATAATAAAATTACTTATAGTAGTGTACTTTTGTAAAACATGTAAACCGTGATAAGTAATTCTATATCTCTTGTTTGTTTGTTTAAATCAGGGGTTCCCAACCTTTTTATGATCACGGACCACCTTTATATCAATATTGCTAGCAGGGACCACTATGTAGGTATAATAAATATAAACTGTCATAATCAAACACAAATTTTAACGCCGGCCCACTAAAATTAAATTTGCTCGCGGACCATTTTTAGGCTTCTGCGGACCACTGGTGGTCCACGGAGCTCTGGTTGGGAACCACTGGTTTAAATACATGATGCATTAACATATTCAGGTAAGACGAAGTAGCGCGATTTGCATTATAAATTAATGCATTTGCATGTGATATAAAAAAAATCTGTTAAGTATTGAAATATATGAAAACAGACAAACTAAAAACACTCTTGTTACTATATTAAACAAACAACACGTTCAATTAACATTGTTTTATTTATAAAGTCAATGTTCTCATATCCTGAACGTACGACCTTATTCTGACACTATTACCATTTAAACAATATGAAACTCCTATAGGAATATTATATTTTTCGTCTATATTAATTTTTAGTAACATATTTATTAAGTATTATCGTAAAGTGGGGAACAGTGGGGAACACGTTTAACATTAGGTTCCCTCTGCCTATCGCAGGTATTCGGGAATAAGCGTGAAGCCGATAAGATTTTTTGAAGCATTTTTTTACATATTTTCGTAAGATTAATAAGCTTATTAGAATTAAAATAGTTCTACCTCATCTCATCTAGAGCTCGAAGCGCTCCACAGTATGCAATAAAAATCACAAGACCAAGAGCTAATAAAATGAAATATGCCAGATAAGATACGTTGAACAAAGTAACCGAGATTAACCAAGATTTAGTTAAACAATAGTCACATTATACAAAAACAACTGGAAAATAAAGGAAAAGTTAACAAAGACTTCATAAATGACTTATTATAAAGGTAAATATATAATCTGTAATTCTAAACCTTAAAGAAGATGATAACAGAACTGAAAAATAAGTGATTTTTTTTTTAAATTTATAAACAAGAAATAATAATTGAGGCCGTCGTATCGCAGCGGCACAAGGGTGTGACTGTAACGACGGTTGTGGGTTCGATCCCCACTCGTGGAAGTGACATATTTATTTACGTTTATATTTCCATTTCTTCGCTCTGGTGTCAAAATAAAGCGCGGCATTGAGTTCTGCCATTCAACACGCTATGCCTCCAGAATTCGGCAGAAAGTGGGGAACAGAGTGTCTTAACACTAGGTTCCCTCTGCCTTCTATGTGAAGGATACAGCGTGAAGGTGATTTAATTTAATTTCATTTAATTTTAGTTTAAAACAACTATAACATTAAAATTAGATAACAAGTAATAAAAACGTATTAATTAATTCTATGCGAAGCCACACTAGCCTACATCGCATTCGAATAAGGACAACGGACATGTCATGTAGAAACAAATTTCGCCTATTGCGTTAACGTTGTCCAACGGCCACAAAATGCTTTCTGACGCATAATAATTAGATTTCTCCATATTTGAAACAATCTGTATTGATAAAGAAACATTTCATATTGTTAAAAAAAAGGATTATTATTCCTCGATTATAAAGCGTTGAGTTCCGCCACTCAACACGCAATACCTCGAAAAATTCGGCAAAAATAGGCGAACGAAGTGTCTTAACACTAGGTTCCCTCTAACTAACCCGCAGTGTGCGGGATTCTTTAGATAAGATTTTAAGATTAGTGATGTGCCACTAACGCCCGATATCAATAATCAATCCTAATCCATAAACTGCAACCGCAGTTTGATATAGCAATCTATTTTTTGAGTTTAGCTTGCCAATAACCAATCTAAGTACTTCATTTTCATCTCTTTTCAATCTCAGGTTGGATAGCCATGTAGAACAATCCAAGATTGACGTTAAATAGGAGATTGATTATTAATATTGGACGTAAATCTCACGTTCTAAGAACGTTATGGTAGTGTATGTTATTTCAGAAATAGGATACGTAATAATACATTTGTAATGTTTACTAAAGCAAAGTCTAATGTAGAGCAGCAATATGAGTGTTAGTTTATCTTATTATTTCCGGTGCAGTACAATAACAGTATGAGCAATCGAAAATTCCCGTAGATATTATAAATAATTATTAATTTTATAATAACAAATATAAAAACTAAATTATATGCTGCATATAGTCATAGCAGGGGAGGCGGAGTAAATCTAATGTTAAGACACTCTATCTCTACGTAAATTATTGAAACTTTAAAACAAACGGTTTTATAAGATAACATTATATTACAATCTCTCTCCCAATTAAATACAAAAAAATAACTACTCCAATTCGTGAAATGTGAATGAATACCATCAAGATATTCTCTACCTTGTTAACATTCTGAAGCAGGTAGGTAGGTACATTCCGTTTTACAATATAAGACATTTCAGGGGTAGGTAGCCACCGGATTGCGTGCCCGAGGCGTTTACCCCCGCTGACGTCACCGCCACACCCCACGGCCCATCACGTCAATTGACATGTTCGATCACTACCAGCGACTACTTCTGTCTCGATTTGTTCAATTATTATTTTATACGTTTTATCATTAAAACTGTCAAAATCAATGTTATAATAGAAATTTTCATAGTTATCGTCATCATATTATTATTATTAATTTAAAAAATCATGAGGGTAGGCAAAGGAACCTAGTGTTAAGACACACCGTTCCCTCCGAATTCTCTCTCCGCCGAATTCTAGAGGCATTGTCTTTTGTGCTGTAGCTTTTTGACCTGGTGCGAAAACGAAGAAATGATAATATCAAGAAATAATATTTCATTACCCGAGTGGGGAACGAACCCACAACCAGGCGCGTTCACAGTCACACACTGTGCCTCTACGCCACGACTGGCCCCATAATATATACAATTACGTATATTTTATAAAATAAAAAACCTAATTAAAGTAACAAGCTTAAAAAAAGTAATAGCAATGTAGTGAAAGTGAAATCAGAATAGTGAACGTGTTAAAAGACGTATCTACACACACACATACACAGAGTCTACCTAACGTATATTTAAAAAAATATTTCGCAATCTAGCAATCTGAATTAGTGTTAGATAACCACCATAATTGCAAAAAAGAATGTAATAGAAGAACACAACATAATGATAATGCTAAATGTATTTTTAAGAATAAATTATCACAATTTGAGCTCGAAGCCAGTCGTGGCGCAGGGGCGTGTGGCGAGGATATGGAATATTTAATATTTTCATTTTTCCACTCTAGTGTCGAACCATACATAGCGCTTAATTGATTTCGCTAATCAAATGCAATGTCTCCAGAATTCGGTAAAAAGTGAGAAGCGGAGTGTCTTAACACTAGACTGATTACAGCGTGTGATCGGAAAATGGGAAACTTTTTACCTAGGTTCTCTGTCTAATCTGCTATATGCGGGATAAATCGTAAAACTGTCAACTATGAAAATAAAAAGAAATGAAATAAGAAATACAGTCGAATAGAAAATCTCCTTTTCTTACAGAAGTCTGTTAGAAAATAAATAAGCATACAAACATACAAACTTTTGTCCGTTCCGTATAGTTCCGTTGGTGCCACAACTCCATACGATTTACTACGATTGTTATTCACGCGCCAGTTGGCAATCTGGCATTTATTGGAAAATTTGATAAAACATTATCAAGCTAGTAATTATATAAGGCATACAGTAAAGTGACCATTCTTTTTTGGCTCAAAACGGGACATCACTTTTTTTTTTGTAAATTACCAATTTCATTTATTTTCTTTAACTATTGTTTTTAAAAAATATTATTTCATGTAGAATTTTTTTGCGTGTCATTTTGTTGTTTTTTTAAGAGGTACGCTTGTTTCTAGGTAAAAAAATATATTATAAGACATTTTTAAGATTATTCTATTTGGTTACTGTTTCACATTTGCCCAAACTTTTCTACAATTTCCAAAAAACGGGACGTCTATCTTTAGAAATACCGGGACACACAAACGAAAAACGGGACGGTCCCGTTCAAAACGGTCGTATTGCCACATTAGGCACACATTGTGATCACCGTAACAAACGGCCAAGGTTAAACGCCGTCGGGCACATCACTAATGCCGGTGTAAACAAAAGAGAAAACTCAGTCTTTGTTTATTTCAGGATGGAGAGTTTAACACATTAGCGCCGCCGAGCGCTGACGCAACCGCGGTCGAGTCGATAATCGAATTCAATCTGAATTGTGTCCGATACATTTTTTCATCGATTATTTATTTAATATGCGATGATTTAAAAATATTGCGCCGTAGACTAGTCGTCTTAACTATTAATACCATGGTTTTGTATTCGATCCCAACTCGGACGAACAATTTCTGTTCTCTAGTAAAACAAAACACGGCGTTTAGTTCCGCCACTCAACACGCAATGCTTATCAGTTATACAAGAAAAATGCTGCTTTATATTTCACCATTTTACTCATTCATATATATATTCAAAATATTTGCAGTAGTAACGATGGTCAATTCTCTCTTCTTAAGACATAATAATAATAATAAGACAAAATAAGAAAACAACTGATATTTCAGAATAAACTTTTGTTTAACCGTTAAGGAGTTAATGGGTCCAAACAAAATTACAAATACATTTTGTAAAACATGAAACCTCTAATTTATATATTTTACTTTAAAAGTGCTGTAGATAAAAATGTAATAAAAACGACATTATTTAAGAATAGGTGGTCGTGGCGCAGGGGCACAAGGTGTGACTGTAAAACCGACTGGTTGTGGGTTCGATTCCCACTCGAGGGGGTTTAATATTTATTTAAATTTATATTTCCATTTCTTTACTCCGATGTCGAGGTAAAGTGCGATATTGAGTTCTGCCACTCAACACGCAATGCCTCCGGAATTCGGCAGAAAGTGGTGAATGGAGTGTCTAAGCACTAGGTTCCCTGTGCCTACCCTGCTGTATACGGCATACAGGAGTGAAGCTGATTAATTTTTTTTTATTATATTTAAGAATAAGTTCGGAAAACCGAAACAAACATTCATACATTGAATAAGCACAACTCAAGACAATACTACAATCTCGCAACAGATCTTCTTAACTTCACCAATTTTAGCTTAGCCTGGTAAAAAAAACTCCAATAGCTAAACAAAAATAACTTTACTGTACTGAGTGTCTGTCGTAGTCGTAAAGGGTGACCCGTGCCATCACCGGGTATTGGTTGCGATGACGTCACGGCGCACCCTCTGTTACCACGTGGATGGTAAATTGTTACATCGTATGACAAAAGGGCATCAAATATTGTTACGGCCTGACCTATTTCCGTTGGCTATCGCGAATTGTGTAATGTTTGTTATTTTGTTAATGTTACCAGATTCAAAATAAAATGATATAAACGTTTTTATTTTTTTTAAAAGTGTCACAGACTAAAAATAAAGTGTTAAGACAACTCAAACTAAAACGCAGCTGTGCCTTTTAGAAACTTATTATAAAAAAGATTTATAAAAAATCTATAAAGAATATATAAAGAAAATGTTATTAAATTTAGATGATAATTCGGATAGTTCTTTGCTAGTATACCATCCATAAATTATGGTATAAATTAACATACTTGATATTCCCAGACCTCGAAAACATTTAATTTCTTGTATAATAAGAAATAAGAAAGAAAACAAAGCGTTTAAAAAGTATTAAGCAAAGTAAACTGGATACTTTGCTATACATTAGAGTAGTTTTACTGGATATATGGTAAACCTATGGAAAGCTATTTAAAAATATATATATTTTTTGTTTATTTTATTTTTTAACACAAAGACTATGTGTTAAATGTATCAAATCGACATTTGAAGAACAATGCAATAAGAAAAAACATCTTATTCTTTATCCTGGCATTAATCCCGGCTATTGCCAGGGTCTGCCTTCCTGCTAAATCTACTCCACTTTGCACGGTCTTAAGCGTCCTCGGTGGTTAGACCATTGGCTCTCGTGTCCATCACGACATGCAACCAACGCTTTCTTGGGCGTCCGAGAGGTCTCACTCCAGGGACTGATATAGCAACGCACTTGCATCCGATATAATTAATTATAATTGCAATAAGAAAAAACTATTAGCCCGTAAAATTAAATGAAATATAATTTTACAGATGACTTACTGTGTTAAATTAACCATCAGAATTGTCGGTTAAGTAGCGAAGTTACTCTACTCATCAAAAAAAAATACTTCAAAAATTTTACTAAGTGAGAGGTACTTAAATTGTATAAAACACATACAAACAAACATAAAATAAGTTTTTATTACTAGTTTTAGTTGTCTGTCCAAATGAGATAACCCTCGCTAACCGAAGAACTCGAGATTTGTGTCTGACCCTAACATAATATGTAATTTTAGATATGATGCAATTAACGAGATAATATAATATGATAATGAGAGTAAAAACAATTACACTAATAACTATTTAACTGCTATTATCTTAACAGCTTAAATACTCAGGAAGAATATAAAAACACAACACTTGACCAATAAACATATAGGTATTTTCTAGAAAAATATATTTCTGAAAAATAAAGATTCAAAAATTTGTTGATTATTTTTCTCATCCTTGATTCTCCGTTTTTCTACTTGTGCAGAGACTTTATGCAAAGCAAATGTTTATTTTCTAGAAAAATGTTTCCGAGAAATAAAGATTTAAAAATTTTCAGATTATTTTTTTGCATGCATCTCTAGCTTGAATTTCCGGTTTTCTACCTGTGCTTACTTTATGCAAAGCAAATATTTATTTTCTAGAAAAATATGTTTCTGAGAAATAAAAATTCAAAAAATTTTAGGTTTGTTCTCTGCTTCCATCTCTAGCTAGATTCTCCGTTTTTCTGCTTGTGCAGAGACTTTATTCAAAGCAAATGTTTGGTGGATAGGTATTATTGCTTTAAAATTGTTAAATCAGGCCCAAAAAAACAAAAAAAAATCAAGTACAAACAATTTAAGCATTACAAATAAAAAACATCAAACCTACAAACATCGAAGGCAGTTACGTACTAATAAACTGCACCACAAAGGTTAATAAAATACCACTTATTGAAATATATCCAGTCATTAACCCTATCTCTATGCTTTTGTAAATCAATATGCCAATCACGCGCTTTTGCCCTCGCGCTATCATCGATTTATTTTAATGTTACATATTTCATAAATGCTTACGCTGGTGATTGTAAATAAGTTATGTTTAATTGTAAGTAAAGTTTCGAATTACATCGATAACGCTATAATTTGATATTTTAGACGTTTATATATATATATATATATATATATATATATATATATATATATATATATATATATATATATATATATATATTATGCAGTGTGTATAAATAATATTACTGTTGATGAACGATATTTATTTACTCAAAAAACATGGAACAGCACACAGCTTTAAATACTGGGCGACAGGAAACCTCGTGGCAGTCATCATTCAAGAGCTCATATAGGTGTCCACTGGGAGTGACATACGCACTAAACGAGGTTTATGACGGAATTTACTTTGGCCGGATGCTTCGATCCTGAAAAAATAACCCCAGCTCCCTACAGCTCCCTCAGTACAGTGTTTGTGTCTGTTGGTTCACACGCAGGCGGATTTTATCAGAAAAGGACATGGGGGTAAAAATCGCTTCCTGGCCATCAACTATTCTTAGTAGACTAACATAGGAGTCGGTAGTGATCATCCAAGCATATCACTAGCCGTCGGGACACTGTAAAAGTCTAATGGATGTGTCTCCTATTCAGACGCCAAAGAAGACGCTATCGACAGGTTCGTTCACCAGACAAAAGAAGGTTTCTTGACTGTTATAGTGAAAAAATTTCTTTAGAGACGAGAATACAATAAGCATATCACTAGTTTGTTTAATCAGATGGCCAATTTGTTTAAGCCGGTAAATTACTTTTAAATGAATTTAATTTTAAACATCTTTTACAAGTATTAAAAATACATTTTTCCAAATGTTACTCATAGTATTATTATTAATAAACTAAGGTTCCCCCTGCCTATCTTGTTGTGTGAGGGATACAGCGTGAAGCAGATATTTTTTTAAATAAGCTATAAAGTATTTTTTAAAATTATTTTTATTAGAATTTCTTAAATATAAACTTGGCTTATTTGACGACACAACTATAATTTGTGCAGATACGACATCAACAATCAATATACATTAACATACGATAGGGACTTCATACACTTGGCGCATTTTGTATGAGACAATGATCGAAAGATACAGCCACTGTCGTTGTAATCGTAACAAGTAGATACGTACATAGATTAAAACATTATTTGTTTAAAATATTATATTATAAAGTGTTTGTACACTAGTTAAAACTGTAATGATAAAATGTGTAAAAAAAATAGCAAAATACGGGTACCATCACTACGAAGCTGCAACATGAAATGCGAAGTGATTTGTCACTTAGAAATGAAATTTCACCACAAACTAAGAATGAGAATAATAATTTAAATCTTAATTACAGTACGATCGAGAAATCGTGGTCGACCTGAAGTTAGCTGTAGATGGTGCTCTGGATTTATTTTTAAGATCTTTCTTGATTTCCATTATATTCGTCTCACGCGTAAGCAATGCTCCGAAGTTCAAAAAGCTTAACTCGACGCGACCACGACTCACTGACCGTACTGTACTTAAGTCAAAAATTAACCTTAAGCCTCAGAAGGTAACCCTGTAATTAACTTATTAACTGACAGAGATTAATTCAAGCCACCTAAATGCTTTTAAGACGCTGATGCAGCGATGGCCTATAATAATTCTAAGGTTTAACCTCCGAATTACAGGCTTATATAGAACTTAACAGTATAATCCTTGTTTTTCAAACATTATCCATTGAACAAGACCTAATTTTAAGATCAGTAGGTATCTGTTTATCATGAAATTTATGCATTTTACTATTATTCTGAATATATTTAAAAGCAGATTTTATAATACGGAAAAAAGAATACAAAAATGTTTTTTTTGAGTTTTTTAATTTTATTATAAACTGCGAAGGTAGCTGTTTTTTTTATATGTACCCACAACATAACTAAGAAACATTTTTTTTCTTTTTATTTATTCACCCTTTAATATTAATTTTAAGTATTTTAAAAAAGAATAGTATTAAAGATCTTCTGGATTAATCTCTATAATTCAACCCAGTCTATTATAAAATATAGTTCAGCTCCTGTCGACAAAGGCGATGTGCCAGAAACCAGTTCAAAGAAGGTATCGGGTTACTCTTGACGA
>DWGR01002985.1:0-12798 GCA_018247715.1 Heliconius burneyi | reverse complement strand
CGATCACCGCCACCGGTGTTCATTGATGTGATTTCATCGAATAATTTTCAATAATGATTGGAATCCACTTTTAGCGTTCCTTATCTCTAAAGGTTAAAAAAAGGAATTCTTATAGGGTTACTTTGTTTTCCGTCGGTCCGTTAAACAAAATTAATATCATATATTAATAATCTATGGTTGAAGCATAGAAAAGTTCAAGCTACTAAGTTAACACAGTGAAAAGATGCGAGCCGATCGATACACCGATTTTCATGCATTTTGTATAAAAAACGTCACCTAATCAAAACCTATGGGAATACTCTTTGCGAACGTAAAGTTATGAAGTTTGGTACGCACTTCGTGAACTACAATAAAAATAAAGGAAAAAATCCAAAAGTACAAAAATAACGATATTTCATTAAAAAAACTTTACAAATTTATATATGCAGTTAATTTCATACAAAATGAGAGCATATGCCTGCAAAGCACTTAAGTATGTTAACTTTTATAAGTTGTACTTCCCGTTGACCTACAAATTGGTACAGAAGTCCGTGTCCGACTTGCACTTAACCAGTTTCTTTATTTATATTTAAATGCTTTTATGTTATTAAAAATTGTGAAAGTTCTACAATGAAGTCTTACAATAACTCAGTTAGCCATGTGCCTGTACACCATGACAATTGTGAATCTGAGTATAATTTACAGAGTATTTTGATGCTAGACACTCTTTCTGCCTAACAAACTTTGCGAAGAAATGTAGATATAAGCTTTAAAATACAATATATGAAATGTAACATACTTAATAGCAGACCAAATTAGGTCCGTCCACAGTCTCTTGACCCAAACATTCACGAGTTGTATAATTTTTAAATAAACGTTTTCCATAAGAGGCTCCCGTCGATTTCGATATCTATTCTATTTATCTGATTCACACTAACAATCGAACTGATTCTAGGGACTTTGCATCTTGTCGTTTTAAAATGAGCTTACCGTTATGGAGGTTAGAGATTTTATCTGATGCGAAATTATGTGTCTTGTGTCCCAGTGGAGCAACAAGTGACTGTAAGCACGGTGGTTGTAGGCTCGATTCCTACTTGAAGGAAAGATATTTATAAAAAAATATATTTACGTTTCGATGCTCTGAAAATTCAAAGCGCAGTATTCAGTTTTGCCACTTAGCACGTCCTGCCTTGAATTCAGGAGATCTAAAGATAACATGACATTTAGTTCTATCTGACTGTCTACTTCTAAGCCAACAAAAGCGTGATCCTAAAAAGATTTATAAATTGAAAAATATGGGGGTATACAGGACATTCCTACAGAGCATTAAATCGAGATAAGTTAAAATTTAAAATAAAAATTCTATAGTAATAAGATTTTACTTATTTTAAACATAAACAAATGCCGTTTAGCTTTTTATAATAAAATTACTTTTTTATTTAATTAATTAAATAAAACTAAAATATATAATGTTTGAACGTATTTTATTAAATACTACTTAGATTGTAAGATAAAAAGTATTATAGAAAATAACGCACAAGGCATGCGAAACGGTTCCATTAATTCGTGTCTTTTTTATATGCAAATGATGTTATATTCCTTATAAATCACTTGCTTCGTAGAATATTTGGACTCGTTCTCGCGGCTAAGATTACTTTTTTCTGTGAATTAAAGTTATTTGTTGAAAAATCCAACCAAACTATTGTCAACTTAAATTTCATCGGTAATATTATACTCCTCCTTCTTGTATAATATTCTAAATAATAATTGCATGTTTACTTATATACCCAATATATTTTTTTGGCATATGAATATAGGGTAAAAGTGCCAATAATCAACTATTGTCCTCACACGCCCCTGTCGCAGCACCATATTGTGTCGGATGGGCTTAAACTGTCACCCTTGGCAGACAAGTACTCTAGCTATACGTTATTCAAAGCGGTTGTAAATTCGGTCATTTTAAATGACTACTAATTCTATAGTCGCTTTGTCACATGTCATTGCAAGCAATTGTGTTCTTTATTTTTTTTAGTTTTGTACTACAGTGATTTAAAAATCTATAGATCATACACGAGAAAATATATGATACATTTTGAAGGCTAATTTTCTGGATGTATCCCGCACACAGCAGAGTAGATAGAGGGAACCTAGTGTAACATTCTGTTCCCCACTTTCTGCTGTATTCTGGAGGCATTACGTGTTGACTGGCAAACTCAACGCTGAGCTTTGCCTCGACACTAGAGCGAAGAAATGGAAATATAAATTTAAATAAATATTTTATCTCCTCGAGTGGGGATCGAACCCACAACCAGTCAGTTTTACAGTCACACTTTGTACCTCTGCACTATAACTGGCCTCTGGAATTATTATATGAAGATAAATTCGTGACGAGTTTATGTATATTAGACGTCCTTAACTGGTAAATATTATTTAATATTCTACTTAGGGAAATGGACATTCGATAGATATTTTAATACAGCAAGTAATATGTAAAAAATAAATAATAAAACAAATAATAAATCTTTTAGATACCAGTGAAAGTTAATAAAGGACATTCATATAGAAGGGCCAACAAAAGCACAATTAGCAGTACAGAGGTGAACGAACAATGACTGCGGTCCGCATTCGGTTAGGTTACCCTAATTTGTTACTAATGTCAGATTCTAACGGTTGTCTTATGGTAATTACAGCTTATCTCGTTTGAATATTACGATTTGATTTATTTACACTTTTTCAAGTTTTTGCGGGCAATCAACAGGAATTTAATTAATTTAAATGTATAGATACTTACACATAATTATATTATGTATATGTACATATGTATCACTTGCCCATCTAATCGTTAAAGTAAGTATAACGATCATTATTTATTTATTGAGTACTAACTTATTTTATTTTTCTAGAAATCTTTTCTCATATTTTGTAATATTTATAAAAGATGTGTGTAAAACTCGATTTACAAGAGTACTTTCTAAATACAGCAGCAAGCAGCATCTGAAAATTTGCTTAGTTAGCATTATCTATGCCAAATTAATATATGTCTTTATATCTACAATTCTTAACTAATCACCACAAGGTAAAGTTTTCAAAACCGATTGCTGAAATATGAATATTACTAACGTTAACTTGTTTATAAGCAATATATAAAAATATTTTAACTTAAAATACAAATATATTTGTTTATATTTTAATAAAAACATACAAAATATATAAACGTATGAAACAAACCGCGTCATGTACGATTTTAATCTACACCAATTATATAGATTTTGCGTGGGCCGGCTACCATTATTCAAATGCAACTCGCTAAGAAGAATTGTAGTACACTGTTTCTGGTACATTTGATTTGTTTCACAGCGCAAGCCATTTGCCAGCATTATGTTCGTGATAAGCACTCGAGAAAACATTATTAATCTCGTGGCGATTCACGTTTTATCATCTCCTGTGAAGTATGCTGATGGTCAATAAATCAAAAATTGAATAGAATAGAAATTGTTTGATGATGGAAGTGTAAAGTACGTGCAAGGTGGAGTTTATGCGATTTTATAGCTTGTGTTTGTAATTTCTTTTATATAGCAGTATAGCAGCATGCAGGATTTGATATAAACGAGTATGTGCGTTTGTTACGACTCATTTCTGGTAGTGCAGCGGGTTCAATGCGAAAGTTGTCAATTTAAATTCTACTGAATAAAATATTTATAATTAACAATTGTTTTTAGGCTATCATGGCGCAGTGGTCGTAGAAAATTTAATATTTACAGGTTAGTTGTGAATTCGAACCAATTTGTAGTTGGAAATATTTATAAATTTATTCGTGATTTTAATTCACTACCACGCATACCATGGGTACATCAATGTGGGCGAAAAGAGAATAGCAAAGTGATTTGTCTTTTGATTAGTCTCTGTCTTTTTTGTTAACCACATCAGACCTTTAAAGAAATAATTATATTACTGTTATTATTTCTACCATCTTATTTATTGTCGCGTCAAATGATAAGAAAGAAATAGAATGCCTTATTAGGTATTTTATTTATTGGATTTCTCTTCTATATACATTAAACGTTAAATACATGTGAAAAAACTAATTATTTAATTAATAAATTTAGTATTAATAACTAAACAGCAGGATATCCACATATTTAGGATTATGTGTGATCAGCCTAAGCTTACGCTTTACGTCCTTAATCTTATTGTGAGAACAAAACTAGAATATTAGGAACTATTTAGCTTCCAGACTGAGACCACTAATTGTCTTTCTATCAGAATTTCGGTCAATTGGTACTTACATCAAGTATGAGAATTGGAGTTGCTAACTAAATATTAACAGTTATTCAAAGTTATAAATAATAACTAAGTTAAGCTTTATTAGAAATTCCAAACTAGATTTGCTGGTTGTAAGGAATGTTGGTTTTCTTAACGTCAGTGCTTATTCAATTATAAATTAAATAAATTAGCTTTATGTTGTTTTTATGCTGTGTTACAGCACTCAGCAGGGTAGACAGAGGTAGAGGTAGGGGAACCTAGTGTAAGATACTGCGTTCCTCAATTTTCGCCAAATTTCGAGGTATGGCTTGATCTCAACCAGAAGGACGAAAATAAAAATATTAATAAATAATAATTCATTCCTGTGTGCTGGGCTCGAACCCATATCCGTCGCGTTACATTAACATCCTTGTACCCATGCGCCAGGGTGACTAAATCAATTATTGTTTTGGATCAATCGAACTTTAAGATTACTTACTCTACTTCTATAATATATAATCTTATATGATAATTGTAGGTTTAAGTTGTATAAAATTAAAGTGACAATAGGTAGGTATTATTGAAGCCGTCAGGGTGTTGTCCCACTACACCCTGAAGGCTTCAACTTTTGGGTGTTGTCCCACTATACCCAGATGGCTTGTTTGACTATAGACGTGATAGTTGTTAATTTAATTCCTATTTGGGAAAATACCTAACAAATTTTCCCACTTTAGCATGATAAGACGCAGTGTAAAGTTCCATTACTCAACACTGAATGTCTCGACGTACGAAATGTTTTGACATTAGGTAACCAAATAGAGACATTAAGAGCATAATTTTAACAATAAGTTGCTAAAATCTTGAAATATTCATTTATTAATCTTTAAATAAGAACCTAATTGAAAACAAAAATATAAAATTACAAATTTTATTTTCAACATTACGCCATGCCCTTTTTAAGCCGCGAGCGCATGAGACTTTGCCATTTTTATTTAAGGTCCGATTCATATTAAATTCGACCCAATAAAGACATTATCGCTACCCTTAAGCCATACAACGTTTTATGGGCGGCGTAAAATTCCAAATTGATTTTATCCCAGCAAGTAATTAAAATGTAAATGAGTATTGTGATCCAGTGGGCGATAAAAGAGAGAAAAAAATGAACGTATTGTATTGGTCTCATTAAAATAAAGCGACTAAACCAACTATGGAAGGAATGCAAGTAAAGAGTCCTTTAGCATCTTTGTTAAATAAATACGGTTTAACAAGTCAAAAATTGCTTTAAAAGCAAGACATCAGATTTTACTTTTTATATTACATATACACAACGGTTTTATACTCCATACATACAAGAGACCACTCGTGGCACAGGAACATGACCAGGCGACTGTAAACGCGACAAGTTGAAGGTTCTTCAACTTGTCGCGTTTACAGTTGCGCGATTGCCACGCAAGTAAATGGAGTATTTAATATTTTCATTTCTTCGCTCTGGTAACGAGGCTTTAAGTTCCGCCACTGAATACGCAATACCTGTAGGATTCGACAGAACGTGGGGAACGGGAACGGAGTGTCTCAGGTTCCCTGCCAATCCTGCTATGAACGATATACAGCGTGAAGCTAAAAAAAACATAAAACAATACATTTTGTATATTAATTCATACTATTGATTTAAAGTAAATTAAAATTAAACTATGTTTTAAGTAGTCAGCAATCGATGTGAAAACTTAAGAGCATCTGAAGTAAGCAGCACGCTTCAGTTTTGAAGTGCTTTAAAAGAGAATCTTTGGTGAGCTCGTTGCTGGGATTTAATATAACTGGAAGAAAGTTTTTTTTTGTATTTTTAAATTGTGCTATGTTTTAATTTAATTTCAATTTACTTTTACATGTGGGATGCTTTTTAAATATATAAAAGATGGTTTTAACTACTTCATTAACATAAGTCTTAGGGTATTATCTTCTGTAATAACATCTGTATAATAAATATTCTGTATGTTATGATAAATATATTTCGTATGAAAATATGGAATTTGGCCAAATTAGTTATTACAATATTCATATTTCTTACTGTATTTTTATATCATAAAAATAAGTTGAGATATATATTAATCATAAATATTCAAATTGACGTAATTATATTATAATTTTCATATATATTAATGCTATGAATCAATTGCTTATTTTGGTGACTTTATAGGGTAAGATTTTTATATACTGATGAAACTATAAGTGCAATTATTTAAAAAAAAACATTGCATTTATCAGGTGCGTATAAATTATACTGTAACACGACAGTTGTGTGTTCGATCCCCACTCGAGGAAATGAAATATTTATTTACGTTTATATTTCCATTTCTTCGCTCTGGTGTCGAGGTAAAGCGCGGCATTGAGTTCTGCCACTCAACACGCAATGCCTCCAGCATTCGACAGAAAGTGGGGAATGGAGTGTCTTAACACTAGGTTCCCTCTGCCTACCCTGATGTGTGCGGGATACAGCGTGAAGCTGATTTATTTTATCAAGAAAAATATTAATAATGTCAAGTCCCATTATAATATATGCGTACATCAGATATGCTGTTTATTATTAATAGCTCCACAGCCGATACGATGCCCGCACGATAGCTAGCAGCTAGCTGTAGTAGCACATAACGAAGTGGAACTAGCTTCTTACAATACTATCTATCTGAGGAACCAGTTATGATCCATTATCAGATCCCGTGCCTGGGGTGGCGTTAAAACATCGAGTCTCTTCGGCTTTGTTTATTAAATTATGCCCACTATATAGGGACATTAATTTGGCCGATTGGATATATGATAGGAATAACATCGTATTTTATAGAATATTTCTGAAAGATTAATAGTATATTGTTTTGAAGGCATACGTTGCATGTTGGATGGAAATGTTTCATGGAAATTTTATATTTTTAGCATATTATGTATAAGAGGCTTTGTAAGTAATTATAATGTTCTTAGAAAGTATAGTACATTTTATTCCAATATGAAATCATTAAACAGATTACATCAAATTTTAATAATTTTTATTAAACTTTTTAGAGAATAATTCATATATAACTCGCTAAAAGAGATCGAAATAAAATAAATACAATTTAAAAAGAAAGATAAGTCAAAATATCTTTTGAAAACATTTTATAATAACCCAACCACAACTTACTGTTAGTCTAATTGAATAAAAAACAAATAGAAATGGTAGCAGAAAAAGAAATTAAACCGCTAAAAGGGAAGGATCGAGATGTAATGATGTAGATAAGTTCAACCAATTACTGGAGAGCAAAAGTGCTGCATCGGATAAAAATTGAGTCCAGTCTCACAAATATGCAGGATGGTATTATGTGCAGTATAGACTCGAAGTGGGCTTTGTTAGAATTTATTTTTATTGCAAAGTACGGATGTGGCTTATGCGTACAGTGTATGGGGATGGGGTTAGGGATAGCGAGAGGCTTAGGCGTTAGCGCTCGTCCCTTTTTTGGTTTTTTTTGAGGATTAAAATAAAAATATTTACTGTTAAGTTTATTTTTATAAAAGGTATAGGCATTTACAGATATATTGTGTTTTATTTCTGTGTAGTTTCTTTTTGTATTTTAAACTTTGTTAATGATAAATTACTAATAATTAAGCTCGTTACATTTTTTTAATAATAATAATTAATCTATATCATAAAATATTAAGCAAAAGATATTAATTAAAGCAGAGTTCCGGTTACCGCCTGTATGCGAAACACGGCGTGTTAAATGCTGGATGGTACTGTACCGCGTTGACAACCTTTATTCGTTACACTTATAAGTTTTTTTTTCTATAATTATAGGTTTTCAGACCAAAGTGTCTTAAGTCTGTATCTTACCAAGACGGTACGAAGGCGGAGCCACGTGATTTTATCTCATACGAAAACGAGTCATTATTCTCACTGTCCCTTAGCAAATGGTGAAATTACTACGAGATAAAACTTTTACTAAGCACATTTTTAAGAACGCTTCTGGTGATAAATTTTTGTTATGACATTTTATCCTTACACGTAGACACTAAATAAAAGGATGTTCTGATTAAAAAAAATTATAATTCCTTATGTATAATTTTTACGTTACTGTAATATTTATTTAATTATTGAACATAAATTTATTTTTTGGAGATTGTAGATCAGTGGTTTCCAACCCTTTCTTGTTCAGGGACCACTTTTATATCAATATTGCTAGCAGGAAACACTATGTAGGTATAATAAATATAAATTGTCATAATCAGACACAAATTTTAACGCCGGCCCACTAAAATTAAATTTTTTCGCGGACTATTTTTTGGCTTCTGCGGATCACTGGTGGTCCGCGGGTCACTGGTTGGGAACCACTCTTGTAGATGTATGACGCGTTAATAAATAACGCTTACTATATTTTTTAATCTGTGGCCAAGTGTAATTAGCAAATTGTTGTAACATAAAATTGCCACTTCTTAGGAGTTGCAAAAAAAATAATTAATATTTAGTATTGTGATAATTTAAATAAATTTAATACAAATAAATAAAGTTATTGAGGTCAGACGTGGCGCAGGGGCAGAAGCGTGCGACTATAAAGTATAAAAGCTAAAGTTGTGGGGTGCGTGTTCCACTCGAGGAAATTAAATGTTTAATATTTTTTTTCCTCGTTTTGGTAATGCGGCAACGCGCAGCAAGCTTTCAGTACCGCCACTTTCGGAACGTACACAGATGAATGTGAAATCAGAGTTTATTCAAATTTATATGTTGATGTTTAAACATTATATTTAAACATAAAAAATAGCAAGTTATTTTTATTAAATCACTTTCAATCTGATATTCTAATTCAAATTAAAAACAAACTTCACCTTGAACACGTTAAATTGTCCTTGACTTTATACATATACACCCACATAACGATTATAAATCTAATTGCCTAGTTAAATAAAATTAAATATAATTAAGAGAGTCCATGTAACATTTTCATAAATGCAAATCAAAACAAAATTATAATAAAAACTAATGTAAATAATTAGCAAAAATGTACGATGATTGCTCTATCTCAATCTTCAATCTGTACATCATTAATTAATTTAGGCAGCAAATGAAATCATCAAGCTTATCTCATCATCTCTTACAGGATATTTGAGAGTTCTCATGCCGTTATATTAATATTTGGTATAATTATATTTGTAACAGAGTGCTAAATAATTAGTTCCTTTTGTCGTTTCTTTATCATTTATTTAATGACAATTTAATGTAAAAAGGTTTTTTATAATGATATATTTCTTGTAAAATATATAATATATGACAACACAATATCTACTCATAAAGAATAAGTATTCAAATTTATTCTGTTTCCGCAATTACATAAATTAACCTTTTTGTCGAATATTTTAACAGATTAGTTCATCTCGATGCTAAACAATTTTAAGAAGTATGCTAATGTATTTCCTTTTAAATATTTATATATTTTTCATATAACGTAGGCATATCTCAGATATATTTTTGACCCTTGTTTTTCTCTTCTAATTATTTGTTAATTTAAATGACGTTATAAAGAGGTTTTGTAGCTATACTACCTTTAAATATATAACCTATGACACTTAATACAAATATTAGTATCGAAAGTTGACAAAAGCCCATTATGCAGTTTAAATAGAAAGCGAGTGGATCAAACATTGTGGTCCATCCAGTATGACAAATGACTGGCACGCCTCACCTCGCCATAGATGCCTATCAGGGACGGTACAGTATAAACATTTACATTAGACGTGTGCTCGGTAAAAACGTACCTCAATTTTAGACTTATCTGGCTCTCTTTGTTTTCTTGACAGGTGCATTAGCGTGGTATCATAGAACAATTAAATGCATCGCTTTGCTCTATCATCGTGAGTGGGAGTTTTATATCGAGTAGATTCGATCGGACATTGTAGATTTGATTAAGGAATTCCTTTGTTTCGTAATACTGTTGCGTGCGTGATACTCTTGATTGGTTTGGGCAGTGTTTACTTCAAGTAAAATAAAATCTTCTATATCTGATGCGAGAGGCTTAAGCCGATTAACCGTTTAAAATTAAGTATTTTTGTATGTAGATATGTGGATTTAGGTAAAACAAACAATATTTCATAGTGTAAAAGATATTGTTGTAAATGTTTTTGTATTTCAGTTTCAACTATACCTCGTTCTTTTTTATTTTTTTAGTAACAAGTAGAAAACATTAATAATGTTGAACTTCTACGGGGATCATATTTTTGTAACAAAAATGCAGGCCGTAACTGGCACTAGTACTAGTTCCTGCAATAAAAAATGGAATAAAATCACTAAATAAAGACCGCAATTCAATACACAATGTTTCGAAAATTCAGTTGAGGCGCAAACGGAGTGTCTTAACAATGAGTTTCCTTTGC
The DNA here is from genome assembly GCA_018247715.1 of Heliconius burneyi. Lineage (NCBI taxonomy): Eukaryota > Metazoa > Arthropoda > Insecta > Lepidoptera > Nymphalidae > Heliconius > Heliconius burneyi. The sequence continues at coordinate 2,190 of DWGR01002985.1, read as the reverse complement.
CTGTACCACTGTCACTATATTTTATCCATGTTTCTCTATTCATCACTCGAGAGCGATAAAACTTATAAATAATTAAAAAATATTTCATTCAATTCTGAATTCCGACTTTGATATTCAAACGCGCGTTGAAAGTGCAGTGACTTAAAAACACTTTTATTGCTTTTAAATGGCAGGTAACAGTTCGTTTCCAATGAGTCATAAAAGTTTTCTATCGAATGTGTAGTGTACTATCTACTCTATGGCCGTGGGACGGTGATGAAATTTTTTGATTAATATATAATCAACATCGAAGTAAAAAATCGAAGTTAATATCTATAAAGTTATTTTGATGTGGTCTATAAAATTTAAACGAACGACACAAGTAAGCTACAAACGAATTATCTTTAGTATATCTTTATAGTCTTGATTTAATTTAAAATATCCCATTAGTTATTTATATAGAGAAAATTTGTGAATTTTACGGCGTTGAGTTTCGCCACTTATCTTCTAGAATTTGGCAGAAAGTGGGGAACGGCGTGGTGCTAATGGGAACGGAGAGAACCTGTTAAGACATTAACCTTAGATTTCTAAGTTCTCTCTGCCTAATCGGCCAGCACTGACTTTGTGTGGAATACAGCATGAAGTAAAAAAAGAAAACTATTTTTTCTTAGATTCGTAGTTAATTTAATTTAAATTATCCCAAAACTCACCTCTTGTATGTACTCAGTCTTTTAAACTTTTCACATTTTAAACAAATCATAATCTAAACTGATAAAAAATATACCCACCCAACACACAAATCTAACTAACATCACTATGACTCAAGAAAGTATTAACTCCCAAAACTTATCTACAGTTGAATAGAATCTATTTTGATCATATGGATAGATTTTTGATCTCTCCACCATAAAAGGTCATCGTGTTAGCTATAAATAAGGTGTTTAAATGTATGCGTGTGGGCTTTAACAGTGGCCCTGGGAACGCAACTACAATAGTCAATACGGATTCAATATAACGTAACTTGTAAGGTAACCCTATTTAGCTACATATATTTTGGTAGTACAACCGTGAACGTTAGTCTAATAAATTATAATATAAGACAATTTTTATGTGTTTATAAAAAGTTATTTCAGAGGTCCTTGCGACTCGTGGCGCAGAGGTCTAAGTGTGACTGCAACATAACGGTTGTGGGTTCGAGCCTCACTCGGGAAAATGATTGATTTATTTATTAAAAATATTCTTTCTTTGCTCTCTGACACCAAGGCGAATACTTCAAAACGCTATACCTCAAAACCAAAAAGTAGGAAACGGAGTGTCTTAATACTACCCTAATGCTTAACTATAAGTATAGCGCGAAGCTGGTTTTTGTAAGTAGTTATGTTTTATACATTTCGACATTTGTATTTTTTAAATTTAGTTTTTATATGTATTTTGCTACGTGTTGTTCTATAGAGCACTGTACCTAATTTATGAGGAAAAAATTAGCTGCGTTAAAAATTGGTTAATGGAAAATGCAAAATTTCTACGAAATCTTTTAAATGGTTTTGCTTTAAGTTTATTTATGCACACGAAGTATGTAAGTACTTCACTAAGGTAATGTTCTTAATATTGTAAATCTGAAAAGTTTGTTTTGGTCTGTCGCGTCATCCTCGGCAACTACTGTATTAAATTTAAAAATAATTAGTGTTACGTTACCTTATCATTGAGAAAAGTTAAAGGTTTTATAACATTTATTTATATATTTTGTGGTTAGAGTTACCTCAGACACTTGTATTTTTCACGTGTGTTTCAATATTCGCAGATACTTGAGAATTCATAAAAACTCTATATTACATCATTCAGAGAAAACAAACCTTAAAAATAATCTTAAAATAAAATTAACCTTAAAAAGTAAACAGAGAGACAGAACAGAACAGCCAATGTAGACCATTTGGCTAATATTATTTTTTTAAAGTTAAAAAAATCCTCAAAACATAAAGCTAAAACAAAAGCACCCACAACTAATAAATGTTGACTCGATAAAAGCTGGGCTATGAAACGAAAATATGAATCGAGATTACGCTACGTCGAAATACGTAAACTTTTATTCTGACCAACGTGGGACGTAAAAGGTAGTAAAATAAACATTTTACTGACTTACTTAGAATAAAGAATACAATGGAAATGCTAATTTTCTCATATTTAATTAATATCTACATATATGTACATAAT
>DWGR01002984.1:0-12798 GCA_018247715.1 Heliconius burneyi | reverse complement strand
AACTTATATACCCTTTCAGAGTTATTTACCATTATGACTGAGCGTCTGTGCATCATACTTAGCTCACAGCCACCTTTGTTCAATTTGAAAATAGAACAAAAACTTAAATACAAATTTTAAATAAAAGATGCCGACATGTCGTGGCGCAACGGAACAGCGTTTTACTGTACACGAGATGATTGTGGGTTAGATTCTTTGAGACATATATTATAATCATTTCCACTCTCTGGTAAATGGACAAAGCTTGGCGTTAAGTTCCGCCACTGAGCAATGTTTGAAAGTTTGAACGGAGCGTCTTAATATAAGATTCCCTCTATCTATCCTGGTATACCTGGTATACCATAGAACAAGAAAATAACAGTAACTTACAGATTTCACCACTCAATATGTAAGACAGTCTCCGCTTAAGAGTGAAAAGGAAAATGAACTATCATACTCATTCTATTCGCTCTACAGAAGTGCGAGAAATATAAGAAATATTTTTTCTTTAAATTACTAAAGATAAAACATATTTGAAAGATGTATAATTAATATAATAATATACTCGTATAGAATAGAATAACAGGTATCTAACCAAAGTTCAATATATATTTAAGAATTGAATGATCCACGCTAGCATAAGTGTCACTCGCTTTGACAGATGCTTGAGACATCTTCTTTCGTTTATTCATTGACGATTTTTTCTTATCAATGGGTGCGCTTTTGCTTTTTTTCCTACTATCCACTGTCGACACCGTAGATAAAGTCCTGGTAGAAAATATAACTACATCATAAATATAATACCTTTTTATAGACTTTTAAGTAACATCTTGGATTTTCACGATTTTAAATGAAACGACATACGACGATTATATTTAGTATTATACATCAGCCAAGGTCGTGGTCAGGGTCGTGGTTTTATGTGTGGAATAAGCCCAGCCATTACATCAGGTTTGATAAACTCAAAACCCTCGCTAAAGAAAACAGATATATTCCTAAAATTATCCGCGAGGAGAGAATACACAAATATCCTAAATTCAATAGAGAAGCTGGAAGCTTTCTACCACATTAAAAGGTGTATCTAAGTACAATATTGAACCATGAATGTTGTTACCCTTCAGCAGAAGTTTTGTAAGCTTCCAAGTCAATGTCCATAGGGAGCATATCCAGGCCTAGTAATATGACATCTTCCATAAATGCTTCAGCCTCACATAAGACCTAATGAGAATAATTTTAAAAAACTTAGCAAAAATATATTATTATTATATTCTTTATTGGAAACATTCGTGGCCCAGGGACACAAGGGTGTGACTGCTACGCGACGGTTTTGGGTTCAACCCCTACTCGACGAAATGAAATATTTATCTAAATTTACATTTCCATTTCTTCGCTCTGGTTTCGAGGCAAAGCGCGGCGTTGAGTTCCGCCACTTGACACACAATAACTCCAAATTTCGGCGTAAAGTAGGGAACGGAGTGTCTTAACACTAGGTTCCCTCTGTCTAGCCTACTGTGAGCGGGAGCGTAAAGCTAAAAAATAAGAGTTTTAAATTGTAATTTATTACCGTAAAATATTCGTAAGGATTTTCAAATATCGTTATCTTAACATCACAAGAGACTCTGCCTTTCTTTAGCGGGTTATAGTGAATGTACAGTTGTGCTGTTTCTTCAGGTTTCAAGGCCAGTTTCATGTTCAAATTCAGTTCATCTGAAATCAAACTCCTTATAGTAACCCCAGTCAACAAATAATCATCCTTTATTGGTATTATGATGTTATTGAGCCTTATACTTGCCGTTGTTGCCAGTTACGATCATACACTCACTCTCTTCTGCAGTTGTAAGCCAAAACACCGGCCGTTGTCCATCCATTGAATATAATATCTCCACCACTACGAGTGCCTTTACAGAACTGACATTTTTAAAACCAAGCTGCTTATATGAAATAGATCCGAGACATGTGACGGGGAAACGCAGTATAGCTATCCTATGATGACGTAAAACTGGTGATATCAAACATATTCTTGGTATCACACCCTCGCCGATAAGGCAGATTTTAAATGATTGCTCCTGGTTTTGTAATAATTTTAATCGTATTTCTAATACCGCCCGATACTCCTAAAATCAATTAACTTAAGTTATTCATTGAATTTTTTTTAGGTACATATATAACATATGTATGAGGAATTCTTAGCAATATTGTTGATATTTTTCTTATAAGAATAATACTCTCATTACATTTTTTAAATAATTTTATTTATAATAAAAAGGCACTAGCTTCATGCTCTATCTCGCACGCAGCAGAGTCGGCAGAGGAAACCTAGTGAGGGAACTCTGTTCCCGATTTTCATGGTTTTTAATTGTGTTGAGTGGCAGAAATCAACGCCACACTTTGCGTCGACACCAGAGCGATGAAAATATACATTGTAAATTAATATTTCATTATTTATTATAATCATTGGGGGCGAACTCGCAACCAATCACACACTTGTGCAGTTGTGACAAGATTAGCCTCTCTATCTGGGAAATAAAAGGCATCGTTACCTCTAAAGCCTTCGGAGTGAATATTATGCCCAAGTTCTTGTGAAGAAGCGGTTCAATATGAGTTTGGTACTTGTCTAATGAGAATATATCCTGGTTACAGTTTGATTGATAATGTAATCTCATGTTCAGAGCGCATGCGACCAGACCACTATTGTACAGATCTATGATGCCCACATACTTGGTATTCACGTTAACGCAAAAGAAATGGAGTGTGACAGAATCTTCAACAAATACACAATGCGGTGACGACTGAAAGAATATTATATTACTTTAATATATATATTTTTTAACATTTTGGATTTTTTATAAACGCACTGCCACACACACTAAGCGAACACTTAGTCATAGTTGTGAAAATAAATGATGTAAAAAATTGACCATTAAATAATTCGTTTCATTAATTCAATATAATACTTTAGGTAGTAATAATACAACAATTAAATAAAACAGCACCTCTGGCACGTTGTATTCGCTAAGATTTTTAACAATCAAATGTTCTCGGAACGTTGTTTCTAGGTTCCAGAAGTCCAGAGTCGGCATAGCCCCAGTGCCGACAAGCTTAAGGGGGACTCCTTGACTTTCCGCTGGACAAGTATCACTTATTACGAATTTAATAGTTTCTTCGAAGGTCGCAGCCGTAGTCGCGGTAAACTGTATATGAAATGTCCTACTTGTGCCTGGTGCGAGTAGATTGTCTTCGTTCATTAAAAGGAAATTACCACACTTGAGTGGTGGATTCTTTAATCTGCCGAAATATATAATACACCTATATAGCAATAGTCAATAATTATAATTAAAAATATATAAGGAGTAAGTTAATATTAACTTAATATAAATGAGAGTAACAAATTTAATTAATTGAGAGATCTAATTTAAGAAAAATATAAATTTGTTTAGCCATCATTTAGCCTTACACTCTGTTCCCCACTTTCCACTGAATTCTGGAGGCATTGCGTGATAAATGGCGGAACTCAACACTGAGCTATGCCCGACACCACAGCGAAGAAATGAAAATATTAATTTAAATAAATAGAGTAAATATTTAGAAAGAGTACATAAATAATTTACTTGTTGTCCTTGAGTTTTACTTGTGGTTGAGGATCTTCTGGGTCGGGACGGTACATTAATGGAAGAACTATTTCAAATGTAATAGGACATTTGCTTGTGTTGTTTAAAATAACTTCCCTTATAACGCTACTACCAACGGGTATTATGTGGAAATTTAGTTCACCAAGTGGAAACAGTGTAAATCTATAAGAATACAAAGTATCTTCTAAAATATTTATTATGTTTAATAACTAATAAAACTTATAATAACTAATAAAATAATTAATAACTAATAAAATAAAATCTAATGTAATAAGTTCTTTGATTTTCACGATTATTACCCGACGTTTCGAACACTTTGCAGTAGTCCGTGGTCACGGGTAGACTGAGGTGACATTCGTCTGTCAGTTGACATAATGTATTCAGAATCTATAATGTCTTTACTTTGGATCTCTTAAGGGTTTTTAATAATTGTAAGGATATACAAATTAATTTTTGTATATGTAGGAATGTAATATATTTACTTTATTAATAAAATATATTTCTTTCTCTACTTTATTAATAAAATATATTTTAAAATTTAATTTATTAAAAAGAATAACCTATAAAACTCACGTATTATAAAACGAGGCAATGGTAACACAGACTGGAAACTTCGCGACAACAACCTGATTCTTGCTGCCGTCCAACAACGAGCAAATATACGCGGGAACATTTACTATATTCATAGACGTGGTGGGAGTACATTCAAACTCTATTACTATTAGTTTCACGGACGGCGGTATTAAACCACACTCGGGCAACGCTTCAAATGAACGTAGTAAGGAGGGCTCGGGAAAATTTTTCACCTTTTTCAGCCTAAAATAATACAAATATGTAAAATAGGTTCTAAAAAGCGTACGTAGACTAGGTTGGATTTCTTATATGAAAAAATAATATAGACATTGAAATTAATTGAATTTGGTAGAGTTCTAAAATAATTTAATTATAGAAGTTACTAGCATGAGGCCGTCGTAGCGCAGCGGCACAATGGTGTGACTCTAACGTGACGGTTGTGTGTTCGATCCCCACTCGAGAAAGGAATATGTTTACTTAACATATGTTTATATTTCCATTTCTTCTCCCAGGTGTGGAGGCAAAGCACGGCGTTGAGTTCTGCCACTTAACAAGCAATGCCTTCAGCCTATCCTGCTGTGTGCGGGATACATCGTGAAGCTGATTTTTTTAAATTTAAATGTTACTCACTTATAATAAACGTTATAGCGCCCTCTATTAAGCAGATACATTTCTCTATAAACAGTGGAATTAACTTTGACGTTCCCATAATTTAAGAAATTTTCGCTTGGATTTTCGTAAGCACACTCCACCATTACATCGTAACATTCTGCAGATATGAACAACGTGTCGGTCAACATTGGTTCCCCGCGACCTCTTTCGTCATAAATCTATATATGTAATTAAATATTTAAAAGTGTACTTTTAAATTATAAATTATAAACTACAATGTATGTCTGTCTAAATTTAAAATAAGACTAGCTAAATTTATCATACAGTTAGTTATACATAAGATATCAAGGCAAGGAATAGATAAATAATATTGACCGTGCCTGAATATTTACATTAACACAACGAATATTTACTTGCAACACGAATCTACCTCAACGTCGTCGTAATAAAAATATATTATTTAGTGAATTTAAATATTTCATCCTAATCATTAACACTAATAACATTACAAAACGAGCAGGCTATATTTACTGAAGCGTTCAAAACCGTGTAGTAAAAGTTAAATTTAACTAACATCGATAGTCAGTGCTTTGTTAGAGATGACGCCGACTCTGCACGCGATGTAGGTCACCAAGACGACCTGATTGTCGTTTCTAGATACGACGCCGCTAGACTGTGCTATTATAAAATCCTCTACAAAATCATTGGGATTACGAATTTGCCATTTAACTGATAGGACCGAGTCATTTTTTACTATAAATCGATCGTCCTCTCGACGGTATAATAAGTGTTTGCCGTATTCTGAAAAATAATCATATTTCATTACTTTTTCGTTTATAAAAATATTACCTAAAGTTTTTTAATTAAGTAAAGCTTTTCAAATAAAAACAGATCTGTTATGATTGTTATATTTTTAAAATATGAAAAAATTTCGCTATTTTTAAAATAGTTTAAAAATATTCTTATGGCTAAAAAAGGAAAAATAATTCACCAATCGTTTTAGTTAGTGGAAGAATCTCAACTGCGGGGACAACTCCACTGCAAGTGATGGTAACGCGAACAATTTCAGGATTATCTTTAATGCAGAATAATAAAACACTGGTGTGGACACCGACTTCTGTGGGAGCTGCTGATATTGTCAATTTCCCTCTACATCCAGGCTGATTAAAGAAAAATGTCAAATATATAAATATAGACAAAATATAGCCTTTTGATTCCACACAATATATGAATAATACATATCTCTATAATATAAAGACTTAACTTAGATATTATATCCTCGTATATTAACTTAGATATTATAATAAGCCTAAAGAAACAGAATAATTGGGAAATAAATTTGATGATGAATATTAAGGTATTTAGGGTATACATTCAATGTATTATCCACAAAAAGTAGTTCAATACTTTATTGCATACACATTACACATACATAAATCTAAAGAATAGTGAAATGCGTGACGTTTATTATCTGTGTGCCCCGAATCTTTCAGTTATAGGAATTCCAACACTTATAATGTAATAAAATAAATATTTTTTTACCTCCAAGCTTAGAAAATTTTTATCAAGTTGAAAAATTGTGGTGTCTTCGAGAAATTCAATATCAACATTATCAGTAATCAAAGATGAATTTTTAAGATCGACGGTGTGTTTTTCCTCGTAGGTTCTGTAAATATATATTGCAATTTTAAAAAAAAAAAACAAAATATTACTATATTTATATTTTTTGTATTATCATGTTTTTTTTCTTTTTAAGATTAATTAATGTTAGTGTAATTAAATATTAAATAAATAAATAAACATAAATATATATTTATATACCTACATATGTTATAAGTTATTTATATTATTCGTTATTATTTAAATATAGATCCTATCTACTTACCGATTGCTTCCAATAAATATGGGTCCAAATTCAAAATGTTTAAGGTCATCTAAGTAAGTGCCTTTATAAATTTTACTTTCAATGGTCCTACGGACGAAACTTTCAAACATTTTCTTCGGCCGGCTGTCCAACCTAAGTGTACACAAAGTGGCATAAAATGGCTTAAAAGATCGTGACGAGATAATACAGTGTCCAACTGTAAATACTGTGGTTGTGGATAGTTGAATTTACTATGCGAGAAAAACAATGAAATACAGAATTTCAATGTGCTTATTTAGCCTTTAGTATATGGTAAGCAAAATTAGTAAAAAGATTAAGGATAAATAAAAGTACCTTGGCAAATCACATATTCCGGTAACAATAATATCAACACGTGAACCTGGCCAGCCGCTTACTTCTACAAATCTTCTCACACCATGATTCCCCTCTTCTTGTGGACTATATGTATATTTACATCGCACCAGATCTCCCGGCTGTAGCACTATTCGTTCATTAATATCTGAAAACAATCAAAAACATTAATAATTTGAATATATTTACCATGTCAATCTGTCAAGTCTATCTGCAAATGTCTCTTAGATGTGTACCAATGTATCACTGTGATTAAAATAAAATATTAACTATTACTTCTAATAGAGATAGGAAAAAATGAATTCTTAACATCAAAAATTATTAAAATTGCTCCGTGCATTCCGGGCTTAGAATAGGATGACCATGGTACTGATGATATCGTAAGAGGCGACTAAAGTACGTGTGGGAGAGTCACGTCACATTAGGTAATACCGGGCTCCGGCGCCCAACCCCCCCACCCTTCCCTAGAGTATGGTGGCGACACTTAGAGACAAACTACCCCAGGAGTCCTCAAATTCAAGCCGCCTTTCGAACCCTGGAGAGGACACAGTACCGTGAGGAAGACAAGAAAAACGTCACGTCAGCGTACGTCCCACAGCAATCCCCACCACCCTTAACGTGGATTTTTGTAATATTATGGGATTACAATCCAACCTGAATGCCGTCCACCACCATCTTGAGATGCCTTGGCCGGCCTTGTTATTTCTAACGGCGACTTAGCCTATCTTCAATACCCCGGCCACAAAATAAAATAGAATTTTATGCCTCATGCCGGGGTCGCTATGTTCGTAAGGGAGGACTTGAGTGCCCGTCATTTTGCCAATTTTGAAGGTCGGGAACTGTCAACTATCTGGCTCCGTGGTGACTCAGACGATCGGGTCCGAGTCGCATGCCTGTACAGATCTCACTATGACAATGCAGATACAGTCCAGCTGATGGAGCACATGCAATCGGCTATCGACGATATGCACAGATCCCCACCACTGAGGTTCTGATACTTAGCGATTTCAAGGCGCACAATTCTAATTGGATTGGGTCACGCATCACCGACCATGCGGGGATAGCTGTATTCGACCTTGCGTTGCTTTTGAAATGGTTGAGCAACTCGTCGCGTTTGGCACTACAATTCAGCAGAAAATATACGCGTTTACTTCTCTTACGATGATCCTAGTACCTGTGCCGCTGCTGCTGCTGTTGCCGACGTGGTTTTACATGGAACTTTGTATTCCTAGCACTGTAGTACCAGTCGGTGGCAAGTCACAGCCTTAGCCTTTGTCAAGTTTGATACATCTTGCAAGCTTGGTGTCTTTAGAAAACGCGAGACATACCAAACTGGGCCGATGTTACTAAGGATCCGAAGGTGAAGGCCTCTAGGAGAAAGTATAACCGAGCCTCTAGGTTCTTGAAGTGAGAAATTGCCAGACCAAGATCCGCCAAAATAGGCGACAAGCATGAGAGCTTCCCGTCCGAAACTCATAAATTTTGGGTGCACTCAACGGTGGCACTTGGCAACTTTAGCCCGCCTTCGGTTCCGCCATTACGCACAGGAAATGACATATTGGTCCATACAGTGGAAGAGAAAACCGATCTCCTGGGCGCTCTCTTTATCTTGGATTCGACTTTGGATTACCAAGGAATAATTACCGATTAATACCGAATTACCGACTATTTCACGGTGCCGATCTCTGTCCTACTTATAGGTAGAGATATAAAAAATTAAATTTTATTACACCTGATTTTGATCCTACAACATGCAATGGCAACGGATAATTATCAATTTCACTTTCTTCAGATTCAACTCTTTCTATTGAAGTAGAAGGTATTTTGCTTGTTGAAGTTTGAGAGGACGTGACCTGAAACAGTTTTTACCTGAATTAGTTATTTGCGACTTTTAAAAAAAATCAAATCAAAATAGCACAACGTGTAACTGTAAACGGTTGTGCGTGCGAGCCACACTCAGAGCAATGAGAGCTTATATTTTTACTTCCTCGTTTTGGAACAAGACAAAGCATGGCGTTTAATTCCGCCAATCACCGCACCATAATTATATTGTATCAGTCGTGGCGTAGGAGCACAAAGTGTAACTAAAGGTTGTGGGCTCGATCGTCACTCGGGGAAATGAAGTATTTAATATTTTTATTTTCTTCGCTCTGGTGTCGAGGAAAAGTACGGCGTCGAGTCCTGTCATTCAATACGGAATGCCTCCAGAGTTCGGCAGAAAATGGTTCCCTCTAACTACCATGTGCGGGATACAGCGAGAAGCTAAAATATAAATCGTACAGTATTTACCTTTTTACCACACTCGCAATGCCACTTGGAAAGAATGTACAAAACGTTGTCTTGTGTTGTATCATCTAGCAAATTTAAATCAGTGAGTTGATTGCATTCACATTTTTTTATCTAAACAAAAGAATATTTACACTGTAATTTTTCATTTGGTCAAGAATAAAAATATAACAATATCTTGTAATTAAGAAAATTATAGTAAATGTACTGCGGCCGCACTCAAGAGACCTTAATTAGTGTTTAATTAACGCCTTAACGTAAAAATCGCTTATTATTTAAAAAATACGGGAATTTAACCTCAAATAGTAGGTAATTGAATAATTACCTACTTTTTCCAATTCTAACAACTATTTTTATTTGGAACTATAAATCATATATTATGAATTATTTTTTATTATATTTTCATTTCTTCGCTCTGGCACCAAGACAAACTTGGGTTCCGCCACTCAACACGCAAAGCCTCGGAAAATTTAGCTGGAAATGGGGAACGGAGTTTTTTAATATTAGGTACACTTTGTCTCTAGCCTGCTATACACGGGATACAGCGTGAAGCTGATTAAATTCTTAAATTGTTATTATAATTCACCATACCGGCATTTCGTCTAAATAGCGCCATTCCAATGGTTTTTCATAAGTTATTATTGGGAATGTCTTCGGAAGTAGCACTGTATATGACTTTTTGCTTATAGAACTCTTTAAAATGTCATACTTTTCCTCATTTTTTAAAGATTCCTGAACTTCTTTTGATTTTAGGAACATATTTATCAGAGCTTGTTTATATCGAAGACACGGACAAGTAACAAATGTGAGTGGAAAACCTCTTTCAGAAAAACTCACGTCTGACATCTGGTAATATAATTATTTTAATAATTTAAGTAATGTTATTGCTAAACTAATATAATAGCAATTATATTTTAGATTTTCAATGAATATAATTATATTCATTTAACAAAGTACTGAAAATATAGACAAGAATTCAAAACTAATATAACTTAAAAAGCCGTGCAAGACCTTTATATTGAAGACTTTATTTATTTTCAAAGTCTTAAATATCTTTAACCTATCACGTATTCTAAGTATAGTAGGATTCTGAGGATGTTAGGTACTAAGCAAAAATAATAAAATACGCGATTCGGGCTCGCCACCCATGGTTCCGTATAAAGATTGGAGGTCTCGAGCTTTTTTGAAATTGAAATTCAAGCTTAGCTTAGCCCCCCCCTATTTAAGCTATTTTTATGGTTTAACTAGAAATGACTAGTTTTCAGATTTTTCTTTAGTTGGTTTTATTTCTAGGTCAACCGAAAGTACCCTATTTATTTTAATTCCCTGTGTAGTGTTGAAATACGCATTTTTTGGCAATACCTTTCTTAAATAAGGGGCCATATCTTTTTCAAAACGATTTTTTCAAGAAATTAAGAGGCCGTAGACCTGAGTATATGGTTAGAATTTCAACTCAATATCTCCAAGTGTTCCTGAGATAAAGGTTCTCAACAGACGGACAACAAGGTGATCTTATACTTTTTTCCTTAAATGTTACGGAACCCTGAAAAGGACTGAAATCGATATTATAATTACCGTCTGCATTTGCATCTCTGATTTCTTCTTATTTTTCTTCTGAGCTGAATTAATTACACGGCCAGTGAATCCATACAACGGGCTTCCTACGTCAGCCATTTCTAATACCCAATTATTAGCTACGTTTATGAGATTTTCGAATGTATTTTTCATATAGTCGTTATATTTAGTATTCATCATTACGTATTCACTTGTCAGTTTAGCTAAAATAATATATATGTATAAGTGGATTATAACCCGGCCACCTATGAAGCCCCTCCCCACGCCTCTTTTTTCTATTCTTATTTTTTATTTACTAAAAAAACATTGTGCATACTTTTATTTGTATTTAGATACATCTAAAAGTATAAACAATGCTGCCTGTGATTCGCCCGCGAGGATTTGACAACGTGGAGTGGACAATATATGTACGTCATAATTTCGTAAATAATTAATAATATTTTGTAGTTTCTTTTGTCAGAAAAATATTTTCTTTTTGTACTTAGCCAAGATTCTTTAATATAATTTTCATCATATTAATAATATTAATCACCATCACAACAAAGCACCTAAAATTAAATCAATTAATAATAAAGAAAAATGGTAAATTATAAAAGGGTAATGTCTAAGGTCCTGATATAAAGTATAAGGTTCTGTTGCTTGTTATGCGCACTGTGCCAAAGTGATGTCATGTAGCTCCGGTCTACACATATTATAACCGGGTTGTACATATTTTCTTATAAAGCATGTTTTGTACTATTGTTGTCAATAATTATTAAAATAAAAAACTTGATAATTACAGAAAAGTTTTTTTGTTACTTCTATGGGATGATATAAATACAAAGTTACCTTTGATGTCATCTTTTTTAATTTTCTTTTTTGATTCTTCCTTATCTGTGGGTAATACTAATTTACTATGATCTGAAAATAATGAATTAGGTATAATATATAATCGTAGTAAATTAAGTTAAAAAAAGATTCGAGAACTTTAATTACCTCGGGTAGATTTTTCTTTAGATACAACTTCTACTGGCGAACTGAAAATATTTAGAAGAAATTATATTGTTTATTTCAAAAATAAACATTTTAAAATGTAAGTAACTTTTATTAATCTACCTGCATTTTGCAAAATGTTTCAGACGCCTTTCCTCTAAGCCATAGTCAATGTATAAAGTTTTTAATTCAGGATTTGCGTTTTCATATTCTTCAGCTTCCATATTATCAAAAGATTCAATAATTTCTTCTATTTCTTCCTCATCATATATCTTAGATACATTTCTAAAATAGCAATGTTACATAATGTTTTAGCCGTGTGTTCCCGGCTTAGAATAGGATCACCCTGGTACTGGTGGTGTCGGGTGAGGCGAGGCTAAAGTACGAGTGGGAGAGTCACGCCGCCAGCAATGGCGACACGCATGGGCAGACTCGACCGGATCATTACCACTCCCGGCATTTAAAACCGGCGTGAAGTAGTTAGTGGCTTTATGCCACTGCGTTTCGCATTAGGTAATGCCGGGCTCCGGCGCCCAGCCACCCCGAAAGCTGGCAACGCACCAGTAGCTCCTCTGGTGTTACGCGGTGTCATGGGCGGCGGTGATCACTTACTATTAAGTGACCCGTACGCTCGTTTGCCATGCTTTTACCATAAATATATATATATATACAGATTAAACATGTATTGTTAGCCTATATTGTAATAATGGACCAGTTCTAGATTTTTTATTTGAATTTATTCCACTTCACATAAACTCTTGCACAGCTCGACTAATATAAATAAAATTTGAAGCGAAGTATAAAAATAAAACTCTTACTCATCAACATCTTCGTTCTCCCGCTGATTTTCTTCGTATTGCTGAGCCCACTTATTAAAATCAGAATGGCATAATATTAAATGTATGTTCCATATCTGGTGTTTACATTTTATAAGTG
>DWGR01002983.1:0-12799 GCA_018247715.1 Heliconius burneyi | reverse complement strand
TAACTACAGATGGATATAGTTTTATAATCTCGTATGTCGTCGGTGCGGTTTTTCAGGCGTCTATCATTTTTTGGACAGCTTTTGTTACAAGATCTGGCTGTTGATTGATGCCTTGCCTGAAATAAACTATATTTTTGAAAAGTTCACTTTTTCAGTCAAAATTCTTATATTATAAATAGAAATTATAAAGATGAATGGACGTTTGCTCCACTTTAACTTATTGATAATATGCATTTAGATGAAAGCTTTGTAGTAATAAAGATTCATCAGACAACGAAAAAGTGTAGGTTTTAATGTATAGATATTTTCAATCATTATAATAAGTGTTATTAGAACACGAAAGTAATTTAGATTAGTAAATAAATAATTGTGTAGATTAAGCGGGCGAAGCCGAGAGCGGATTGCTAGCAATGTAAATACAAAATAAGTATAATACATAGGCTACACTATTTATGTAAAACGAATGTATAATTGACTTTAATATTATAATATTTTTAAGTAGACTAAGCCGCGTTTGCGTCGCTAGTATTATTTTATTAATAGTAAATGAACAAAGAATTTATTTAAATTCCATTTCTTTGTTACAATGCTACTTATTTTCGCTTGAAGGCTTTGATAAAATCTAAGCTGCGCTGCACTTACTTCTTTGTGATGTAAAGAATATCTAGAGTGTTTATAATTTTAGTTAAAATTAAATCTCTTTCATTTTACCACAAAACATATCTATAAAATACCAAAAATATTAACGACAGCTGGCGCTATAGGTTACTTTATGCGATTTTATTTTTCTACAATATTTTAAAATAAATATGTAGACATATAGGTACATTTCACATGTCTCGTATTCGTATATAATATGAACGTCTGCATCGATTAATTACCATCATCCCTGACATATGTAATTAAGATGGATTGTCACACTTCAACCTTTAAATAAATTATTATAATTGTATTTCTATACGGATTATACGTTTGTGCCTATTTCTTTCATCTTTACATAAATTATTTTAATTAAAATTTACAAATAATTAGCATTCTATTCTCGGCTTAATGTTAATCCAGGCTTTAGATACAAAAAAATGTATCAAGACCAGAAATATAGTATTTGTCCATGCTATGTTTCACACCGTTGAGGGCTGTTTTCGCTAAATTCTGGAGCGATTGAGAGTGTAAGTGACACTCTGCCTCGTTCCCGCAGCTACGAAGGCTAAAAATATTCAATATTTAATTACTTCACGCTGGGTTCGAACCCACAATCTGTTCTGCTTACAGTCGCTTGTGTCTTTCTTGTGGTCTCCTCTATTAATATTATAACAACAAAGGTAGGTACTAATTATTATTTTAATCACACCCTCCACATAATCTTAAAAAAATTATAACTGCATTTTTAATGCATTTCCATGTATTCCCGGGCTCAACATCTCATTTTGCCCTGAATAGGGGTGTAATTACCAAGCAGCGTTATAATGAAGCTATGAAGACTAAAGTCGTTAGCAGCCATATTCGCGGTAAACGTTTCCATTGTACAACGAAACTTAGAATGAAAATAGTTACTTTTTGAGAAAAATTATGAAAAACATACATTACATATACTTTGTGTGAATTCGAATTCTTTTCAGGAAAACCTTATTTGAGATCTTGATCTTCTCTACTCTCATTAGACAAATGCCACCAATAACAGTTAAATAGAAATTTTATATAGGCAAATTAAAAATTAGGGGTTAACAAATGTACAAAATTTCAGGCATGTCCACTAATTGGCTTACAAGTTACGAAGGGCTCAAAGTACGTTGCGTTCATCATTTTAGCTTTGTTGAAAATACTGGCGTGTCTTGATTCACCACCTCGGTAGGCCAGTAAAAGTTGCGGAGCACGAGAAGAGGATTTTCTGATATTCCTACGAGAACATCAAAAACTACATTTTCAATTTTACGTCCACATATACGTCTTATTATATACATAAATAGTATTGTAACAATGTGAACAGTTTCTAGCGCGGCACCTAAGCACTGTTTTAATTAGACTTGCTAACATGCTTAAGATCCGCGCCAATATGGTAATTTTGTGAAAGAACAATGATTAAGTATCATCCAAGCCTGGGCTTAAGTATGCTAAAGAGAGATAACAATTAATTGATGATATTTGATCTGTCGTCATGTGGATCTACCTTCGTTCTATATAAATAGTTTCAGCTAAAATGTAAAATTTGCCTTTAATGAAAGTTCATAAGGCAAAACTAATTCTACTATAGCTAAAAAAATGTAGGCCATCCACTAAAAATGATAATTTTAATATATATTTTTTATTCGTTCGCGGTGTTAAGTTTCATTTTTCAACACATAATGCATCGAATTCTAGTATCAAAAACTAGATCTTCTCTATTTACTCTGCTATGTGGTATAAAAATATTTTTTGTTCGTTGGAAATTTGTATTTTATCTATTACTCTAGTATTTATAAAAGACGTTATAAAATTAAAAAATAATCTTACGAAATCCCTTGAAATGACCAAATATTCATAATATTTAAGGGCTAATATAAATGCAAATACCGCTTTCAGGCAAATTCCAGTAGCCTTTGTTAAACTAGAGGAATGACTCAACTTCGAAACTACTAAAGTTTGTGTACGTACTCCTATTAGCAGTTTACATACTCATACTGCTTGGTTGACTTTCACTGATTGCTAGTTTATTACTTGTTGATAACTGTATGTGTTTATGCTACTTGAAATTGGATTTTGCTCTATGGTGTCACTAGTATAGCACAAATTAGTGGAGATGTTAGTTGCCTTCGCTTAGAATATTTTAATGTCCGAAAAGCAGATAAAATTCGTAATGTCTTTGGGTTTTTTATATATTGTTTTCAGCTCCACGCTGTATCCCCACAGATGCTGTACACAGCTGTAGGTAGAGGGCTCTGTTCCCCACTTTCTGCCGAATTCTGACGGCATTGCGCGTTGAGTGGCAGAACGCGGCGCTTTGCCTCACTATAGTGTAAAGAAATGGAAATATGAATTTAAATAAATATTTCATTACCTCGAGTGAGGATCGAACCCACAACTATTCGGTTTTATATTATAGTCACAATCTGTAGCTCTGTCCCACGACTGGCCTCTACTATATGCTTTAACGCTCCCAATTATAGTAGATAGGCAGAGAGGGTGCAGTAAAAACACTTCATTTTCTGTTACTCAGTCGGATTGTCACAAAGGACCGGGGAACCTAGTATTAAGACACTTGCGTCCCCCACTTTCCGCTAATTTCTGAATGCATTGCGTGTTGAGTGGGGGCATTTAACGCCTCGTTTCGCTTCGTTACTAGAAGAGAATGATAATATTAAATATTTTATTTACTAGAGTATGAATCGAACCCACAACCTGCTATTTTGACAGTTCCTTGTGCAACGACTTGCCTCGAATAATCAAATTATATATAATATTTATAATTCCTCCTTAATAACAATGAAAGAACATTAATATTAACAAATGTATTCAAAGCAAACAATGAGAATTTATTTTAGGATTTCTCGGCAAATTAATTCTGTAACGGGACGGTCCTTGTGAAAATCAGGGAAAATTTCTGTAAGAATAAACACGACCACAAAAGCTGAAATTAGTTGAATGTTTATGTTATTTTATAACATATAAAATAATGCTGCTTTATTTATAACGATGAATATATCAGGCCCATTACATCATTTTATTTATTAGAGACTAGAGTGCTGGCCCCCAACTTCACATGCGACGAATATAAAATTTAAAATCTATTGTTATCAATTACGGAAGACTTTCATATAATATAGAATCTTATTCCGAATGAATTTCTATACCTCAAAAGAAAAAAAATCTTAAAGAATCATTTTCTTGACCATTTTTCCAATATCGTAAATCATTACACAAAAATTTTGTATACCAGAAAACGTAGAGACAAAATATATTGTAATTAGGTTTAACAAAAACATTCACTTAATTGACGTTATTAAGTTCTCAAGCCGATGGATGGCCTTTGGAGCGAACGACTCCTTAAGTAGAGACCGCGGATCGACAAGCATACCGTAGGGCGCCCTCCAGCTGGATGGAGAAACGACCTAAAAAGGTTGCTGGCTTCGTCTGGTTGTGGAAAGCGGTGGATCGGGAGCTCTGACGCACCCCACGGGTGCCTGGAGGTGTTTATGGCCTATGTCCAGCATCGGACCCGAATAAGCTGATTTGATTGATAGACTTCTCCAAGTAAGCAGTGCAATGCTAGATTCTTTCTATCTAACAAAGAGATCGAAATCAAAAAAATATTCTTAACACAATTCATAATTGCTTATTATTATAATTTAACAAAATGATATTATTATAGGATCAAATATTTTTTTCAACTCAATACCGTTTAAGACACAATTTTGGGGGCATTCGTTGTCTTTATAACAGAGCGAGGATATTAAAATAATTAATTGATTCCTCAGTGTGGGAATCGAACCCAAAGTCGCTTTTCCAGTCAAACTCCTGCGCCATGTTGGAGGGCTTAAAACTTATACTCATATAAGAACTTATACATATTCTCCCATAACCACTCCCAACATATATTACCGTATAATACATAAACTCGATTTTCTTACAAAAAAAACAAAAGATTTCCATTTAGCATCCATTAACGTCCCACAATGGTCTTTGTGATGAGAAATCATCCACAGTACTCGTAAAAAACCTTTTAGAAACGTCATAAATTATTAACGTCTGTCATTTCAATAGTTACTTCGTTTGTTACCTCCCACCCTATACGAGTATAACTTTTAAAAACATTTTTATGTTCTAAGCAAAATGTTATCTTTTGTAATGGCTATTTTTGTAGAATATCTTTATAAAATCTGCGCATCAGTGAGTCTCCACTTAGGTTCTTACTTAAAATAAGAGTTCTTTATATAAAATCCAGAAGTATCCTTAACGTAGTAGTCGTTGTATTGTTTGTATAGCTATATTAATATACTCGTAAATGTATTTTGTACACAATGACTGAAGCTAGTTTTGATATTTCAGAATTTTGTCGACTTAAATGTGTTTAGATCTATAAGTTGTGTTTTTATACAACTAGAAGCAACTCGCGACTTTCTTTTCTTAACTATTGAACGTAAAATCCCATTATCTCAATGATTTCAGTAGGAATATCCAAAAATTCGTTGGTTTCCATTATACTTTCCAAGGAACCAACGTGGAATATTAGAGTTCAACTCCGCGTCTGTCAGTCAATAACAATACATTTATATGCAATTATTGTACATACAATAAGAATTTCCTCGTAATTTTCTCATTTTCCCAAAATTCAACCCAAAACCAGCCCACTAAATCTAGTTATCAGAACGCGAACACTAAATGGCAATACAAAGGCATAAATAAGAGCGGGCGAAAGCCGTAATTACGGCAGCGTTTTCAAAGTGTCCGTAATGTGGGGGAATAAATAAAGAGCAAAATGACAAACCCGGCCGGTAATTCCCCGGTCCACCGAAGCGGAAAACTTCACAGGACTTGTAATAGATACAGTATCTCCTTTTATATCTACTTTGGTGCACGACCGTTTCTAAATATATTTTTTTAAGTAAGCGGCTAAGACGGTCTGCAGGAAGGAAGATTAAGAATTTATGTCTTTGTTTGGAGTTTTTTTTTGCAAGAGTAGTGAAGAGTTTTGATATTTTGATTAAATATAATATAAATGATACTTTTAGAGTGATTGTGTGTAATTGCAGTATTTTAACCAACTTTCAAAATAAGGAGATTCTCAATTTGCCGGAATATTTTAATGCAAATAATAATTATATAGTTAAGAAATTACTTGTAAATAAGATTTAAGCTGTCTTATTCGTTGCATTCAGAAGGTTTAGAACACAGAGCTTTTATATTATAAATATATACAGAGTGCTACTAACGTTATCGGTACGTTGTGGCGCAGCGGCACAAGGATGTGACGGTAACGCGACGGTTGTGGGTTCAATCCCCACTCGAGGAAGTGACATATTTACTTACATTTATATTTTCATTTCTTCGCTCTGGTGTCGAAGCAAAGCGCGACGTTTAGTTCTGCCACAAGACGCAATGCCTCTAGAATTCAGCAGAAAGTAGGGAACGGAGTGTCTTAACACTAGGTTTCCTTTGTCTACCCTGCTGTGTGCGGGATGCAATGTGAAGCTGTATTTTTATTTTTTACTAACTCTATAAATTGTAACATATCTGAGATAAAGAAAATTAAAACAAAAAAGTTCTCCTAAGCTTCCTTTATACCCGGATTTTGTAAGACCGAAAAATATAATTTTCTTTTATAAAAGTCGATGACATGTGATTTTTTTTCCTTACTTTAAGATGTCAAAAACTTGAATTTAGTAAACGTTTTGAGAGTAGACCTGAACCAAATTCACCAATTTGGCGCAGATTGGACTGTCAGATCTAAACAAGTATTGCTATATTTACTAGCTATTAAGTAAGTGTCTTCCATAATAAAATTTCAACAACAACAGCGTATCTATGTCCATTAAAAACCTATAAAAGCTTAGAAAAACTAATGCCAGCCAAATTTAGTGTCCCATTATGCACCTATAGACCAGCACGATTGCTTAATTAATGCGCGGTCACCGATACACATTATCTAGCAAGCCATTTCAATCAGATAGACAGGTCGAGTTGCTCCAAATTGATAGCCTATCTTGATTTCGTGTTAAACTACACATTTATACCGATTTGAGTGCCTAAGCCTGCTTAAATTGGAGTAATCTACGTCGTAGATATATATATATATATATATATATATATATATATATATATATATATATATATATATAAATAGATAGATAGATAGATATGGATTTTAGATATAATAAAGTACTCTATAAATATTGAAAGAATAGAATCTGGAGACGCGTCTCTTGAATATGATTTAACAATACCAAATTTATCTATCTACATTTTAATTCCGGATTTTATTAATTTAAAAAATGAACATATAAAAGATTTAAAATAAATTAATAAAAATATATGTTTTAAACTTTTAAAACAAAACTTCTGTTATTTTTACAATTTAACTGATTAAATCAGAAATAATTAGTCTGCTTTATTAGCACCTCCATCACAGCACAAGTTACTAATTCTTTTCTCAATTTCTTTAATATACATTTAAGAACGACTTCATATATTTTACTTCATATCTATAAAGCACTTCGCAATGCGAGGCGACGGTTTATTAAAAATTCTCAGAGATAACTAAAGTTTTTAAAATTTGCAACGCCATTTCCTATTTGCTTGACGCAGACGTACGAGTTATTGCAATCCTAACTTTTACTTTAACATTTATTTTGTATATATTATTAAGAAGTTATGTGACTGAAGAGGTTCATTTTTTTGTTTTTTTTGAACATGAGGTTCATGCTGTTAGCCCCATTGGTTTTTACAGCGACACCGGTTGGGTAGGGAAGAGGGTGCTCTACCCCTGAAGAAATGCAAGCACTAAGTGGCTGCCTTTGAGTAAGTCGACGACTGTAAGAGGACTCTAAAAGAGATTCAGTAAATAAAAACAGTTTGAAAAAATTGTTTGGGTGTACGAGTATATAAAAAAAACCGTTTGGAGTGTACATTTAAAAACTATTATATCTCATACAAAAATATATGTTTATTGTTAATTAATAAGAAATGTTTTAAAACATTACCATAAACTGACACCTGTAAATCGTAAAATCTGCAATATCTCTTACATTTAGATATCTTAAGCTGAGCTAATTTTGATGTAGCTTTCATTACTTATAAAGAAAGTGATTCAAGCGATTCCAGTGATTTATATGCATACTTATTGTATACGTCATCTAAGAGATTTGAAAACTAAAATATAATTATATTAATTATTCTTTAATCATTTTTCACTAAATACAAAAGGGGTGGGAAGGACTATAAAATAAAATAAATTATATATATATATATATATATATATATATATATATATATATATATATATATATATATATATATATATATATATATATATATATATATATGCACATGAAAGGGAAGGCGGAAGAAACCTAGCGTTACGAAATGAGAAATAGCTTCAAACACCGGCCTATTTTCAAAGCATTGCGTGTTCCGTGGCGAAACTCAACGCCGTCCTTTCAAGCAATAATACTTAGGAACTTTTATAACAAATAAAAAAACCGCAAAGAACTTCACTTACTCAAATATAATTCAGATACAAAGTCGACATTGAAAAATATTTCAACTGTTTTTGTGGTAAATTTCGTAACCGAGCATGTGTGACGGGAACGTTTACACTTGTACTCCAAATATTTGAGTTCCTGTTACCTGAGCTGAGCCCCCTTTACTTATCTTGACATTGTGAGGTTTGGTGTTGACTGAGTATGATGAGATATTTGGATTATATTCAAGAGTCTTGTCTTTCTTATCTCTGATTTTATTAGTTATTTTGTTTTGGTTCTTAAATGTGATATTCAATTTTGAGGCGGTCGTGGTGCAGCGGTGCAGCGTGTCTGTAAGCGCGACGGTTGTGGGTTCGATGACTGTTTGAGGTAATAAATTATTTTGGTTTCTTTGCGCGTCGTTAAGTTCCACCACTCAACACGCAATGCTTAGAAAGTCCGTCGGTACATCTTAGTACTATGCCGCTACGCAACAACGGCATCAATTATTACAATGTTATATTTATAATTATTATTTATAAGCCAGCTTTGCTATTTAAATTAATATTTTCATTTCTACACGCTGGCTTAGAGACAAAGCGCAGCGTTAAGTTCTATCGCATAACAGTCAATGCCCCCAGAATTGGGCGGAAACTACGTGTCTTAATATTTTTTTGGTTCCTCTGCCTACTATTTGTACGCGGGATACAGCGTGAAGATCTTTTTAACTTCACTTTTTTTCTGATCCTTAAAAAGAACACTGAAAACCTATGTAAGAATTATTATTACCCAAGCGAAAGTACTTTAATATTTATAGGTCCCATATATCAACATATATTATAAGCTGTACTATGAAGGAATATGCTTCCTTTCGACAGCAATCCCTAAGGGTTGCCTAACCCTTGATGACCGACAGCCTTTTTGAATCACGCAATATTTTCAGGATTGAAAGCTTTTAAACATCTGGGAGTGTTTGGCTGACGCGCTCCGGAATTTCGGAATTTAATTTCGTATAAAAAATTATATTCAAAGTATATTTGCACTAGTAACACAGGCTTATAATTGTGTTAATTTATATTTGGTAAAACTGTACATTTTTCGGGCATATTTGAAGTTTTTTTATTTAGTTTCACAGGTTATCCCGCAATAATAAAAATAATAAAAGCCTCTTTATTCAGACATTACAAACATGCTACAGTATTAAACAAATTTACATATAATACAAATTTTGCAGCGGTATTTAAGAAAAACAATTATACTTCTAACGTTGTTTTACGTCTGTATGCCTATTGGCAAAGGCCTCCCCCAATTGCCTCAATTTCTCCCTATCATTTGCTGCCCTGGTCCATTTGCTGCCCGCTACAATTTTTATTTCATCTACCCATCTCCTGGGTGGTCTACCTCTTCTTCTGTTTTTGTCGCGGGTGAACCAAATATTATTGTCTTGGACCATTTTTCCTTTCCCCTTATATGTCCTATCCACTTCCATTTTAGATTTATCCCGCATATACCAGGTTGAAAAAAGGGAACCTCGTGTTAAAACACTTCGTTCAAAACACACTGCCTAATTTTAACACTAAGGCCTCTAGGAACACGTATAAAATCTCCTCGAAAGAAAATTGAACTCGCAACCATCACGTACAGTCAACCGCCTCAGTCAAACACAATCATTAGGAAACATTCATCACAAAATTCCATTTAATAATATTCTTGTGACTTGACTGATGTAATTTTCATATTATCCACGGGCCATTTCGTAACGTGAAGATAATAAATTCTGAAGAAATTCAATCAGGATCGAATTAATTAAAAATGCATAAGCTTTGAAAATATACGGCGGTTTATTTTTTAAACTAAAGTTTCTCTCTCTTTACAACGTTGATGGTCGACAGGTTGATTCGGGCATGTTGGTTCTGTGATAGTAAACAGAAAACATGTGGGCTTGATTACCGCTCGTGGGAACGATTATATTGAGATCATATATTTTCAATTCCAAAAATGAACACATCTCGAAATTAAACAAATAGCGGAGAATAGTGTGTCTTAACACTAGATGGAAGGTTCTCCCTTCCTTCCGGACTGGCTGGCACTCTTTTGGAGATAGTACGTTTTGCGCGGCGGAGCTCAATATCCCGCTTTGTATAATAGAGTGGAGAAATTTAAAAAAAATCCACCGAGGGGATATTGAGCCCACGGCCATCACTATCAACAAACAAAATAAATATTTAAGTAAACTAATAGAGGCCAATCGTAGCGCATTGACCACAAGTGTTCGACTGTAAATACGAGAGGTCGAGAGTTCGGTTCCCACTCCCACAGGAAATATTTAATATTATCTTTTCTTTTGTTGTTTTCGGCGGAAAATGGAGAATGGAAGTCTCATTCGGAAAGGAATTTCTTAATACTAGGTTCCCAAGGCCCCTTTGATTATCCTGCTATGTCCGGAATACAACATGAAGCTGAAAAAAAGGACAATAATAAATATACAGGTGATTTTTTTTTAGTGCAAGAAAATGTAAGCACGCAATATGGTGATCTATGTTTTCATATAATTTCAGTTAGGCTAGCGTCAGCCGTGTTTTCTATTCTGCCTATTCAATTTTAATCTGCTATGAAAAGAAAAAACAACTGAAAATCATTTTTTTTCACCTTCACGCTGTTTCCCGCAGATAACAGGGTAGGCAAGTTGAACCTAGTGTTAAGACTCAGTTTTCAACTTTCAGCCGAATCCTAGGGTTATGGCGTGTTGAGTGGCGAAACTCACCGCCGCGCTCTGCCTCGTTACCGGACCGGGAGAAAAAAATTCCCATATCTTATTTCCTCGAACGAACCACAACTTGTTACAAACTTGTGCCCCTATGGAAGGATTGGCCTCTCATCATGGCTCATATTATATAATAACATATGATTTGATTTAATTTAACAGTTATGATTTTGATCCCCACTGGGATCAAATCAACTGAGGCTGAGTAACAAGACTGAGTCTCGAAAAATCGGCAGAATGGTAGTATTGCTCCTAAAAACTAGGTTTCGTCTGCCTACCCACTACAGCGTGAAGCTAAAAACTAACTATAATATATGCGTTTATAAAATAATAATAATTAATTTTATGATGATTAAACAGATAAGTTTAAGAGAAATGACAACATTTTCCTTTTAAATTGCCGCTACATATATAATGATTCAATGTTACTCAAAAGAACATAATTTCTTATCAATAGAGAACAAATTCATAGTTGATTAGCTTTTAAAAGGACCTTCTAGGCTCAAAACCATTTCGCGTTTTATTAGGCATTGCTCGATGAGGTCGAAAAATTCGATAAAGAACTTTTATATGCTGTCCAAACAATGCCAGTGTCCAGTCGAAAGTCCAGTTTTCGTTATATTGCCACAAATTTAAACTTTGTAGTTCTTTTAGGCTGTTGATATACCAAAAAATGTTTGTCTTACGGTTCTTTTTTCTTTTATTTGTATTATAATTTCCCACTTATTATTCTATAATTCTAGTTTAACGGTTTTATGAAGGTGCACCTTTTATCTGATATACGGCAAAATTAAGCATAAACGCTTGAAATATAAAAGTTTGATTGAAGTATAGAAGTTTAATTTCTTCTCTACTCCAAAAGACTGTTGTGAAGACATCGTGGCGCAGCGGCACAAGGGTGTGACTGTAACGCAACGGTTGTGGGTTCGACCCCCGCTTGAGGAAGTAAAATATTTATTTACCTCTTATGGGCCCGTTATGAACAGACAAACAAACGACCAACAAAATGTACAACGGAACCCAAAAAAAACATACAAATACTTACATTGTTTTCTCAGCACATCTTTTATTTCTTAAACTACAAGGAACGTGATATTTCGAGTGTCTCCGATAAACTGCGCCATATTTCTCCAGTGTTTAGTTCTTTTGTTGAAACTGTTACTTATACTAAGTTCTTTACATTTTTTAATTCTTTCAAACGTTTTCTTTAATTTATGACGACATTAAGCTGTGCTTTAAAAATATTCTGCACATTCTCGCCGCTTTATCGTTACATTATGTTACCCAGTATACCGATATTGTATATTTAAGTCTACTATCAGTATGGCGTTCACTTCTGACGCTCAAAAAAGGAAAGAAAATTATTTTAAACTTCACATGCTTTAAAGAAAATAAGACTATACTTTAATACATTTTTATATCTAAAATCAATACTAAATGCTGAGAGTTTGTTTAATTGAACGCACTGATCTCAGAAACTTTACTTTTACCAACTTTTAATGATCTTTATTTGAACACGCAGGCAACGCCGCAGGTATAAGCTAATGATTTTCTTTTTAATTATTTACTTTTCTTTCGAAAACTTACCTCAAAGTGAGTAAAATATTATAGTAGAGTATATTTAATAAGAAAAAATTAAGTCACGTACATTAAGAAAAAAAATTCTAATTATTATCCAAAATTATCCATACAGGGAACAAGTTAATAAGATATTTCAGTATAGGTTCTTAATAATTCATCAAAAAATTCCAATACCTGAAAAGATAAATTTGAAATTCCAATGGGGATGATGGTAATATTGAGATTAAAATTAGAATCTTTGTTGGCACCATGAATATTACATTTGCTTCTACACAAGAGATGATTTATCCATACTTAATGT
>DWGR01002982.1:0-12805 GCA_018247715.1 Heliconius burneyi | reverse complement strand
TAATTCCGGGATAGGGCGATACCGGCACGTGTGCCTTACTGCCCAAGTTGGGGCTGTTGGTGCACCAATAAATTAGTTTTCAGTACTAATTTCATCCCACTGTGACTCTGTGTACTTTATGAACCTGTCTCTTCAAAATGGTGGTTTATGAGTTGAGTTTTGTATGCTGGCATGTGTTCTTGACATTTTTGACAAAATGGAAACAAAATAATATTACACGCTTTGACCGTGCAAAGTGGAGTAGACTGACCAGGAAGGCAGACCCTGGCAATTAATGCATTATAGGATTAATGCCAGGATGAAGAAGAGAAACAAAATAATATTACAGTTATAAGTGTGAATAAATTTGGCGGGTATTATTGACCACTATCTATCTCTCTATTTTCTTTTTGTAACATCACGTTTTTTTACCCAGTACAATGACGGACGTTCCCCGTTTTCAACGTTGTGTTTTTTAATCCAAAGGGGAATAATTTAAATGAAATTCTAAAACAGTCGCGCTTACAGATGGACGATACGCGCTGTGCCGATGCGACATGACGGCCACTATAATTATATGCTGTATGTATGTAACATTGTAATAATATAAAATCCATTTCCAATTAAATTTTTGTACAATAATTCAGTAAAACAAAAAATTATAATTTACTGTCACCACAATATTAAAATGCACTTCAATTAAATATACAAAAAAATCCCAATGAATGTCTATCTACGTGCAATGTATACGTAACATTCGCAGAATGCTATGGAAGTATGAGCCCGTAATGTCAGCGTTTACTTTGGCGAATGTCCAAATTGCCCAACTTTCTATCAAAAACCGTCAATTCCTAACTAATATAACCATTCGTTCATAATAAAGTTGATTTCAGTTACGTTCGACGTTCATTCATCTTGTTTGTTTGTGTTCGATAGTTTATACATTTGTAGTTATTAGAGGTTAATTTTATAGTTCAACAACCAATTACATAATTTAAAACTTTTGTTAGTTCTTGTTTTTTTATATAAAAATTGTTTTACTCGAGTAATTCGTATATTGATAATGTTTTTTAGTACGCTGCTCTGCGGTGGAGTGATTGAGGCGTGTTAAAATTATTATTTTTTTACTTCATGCTGTATCCGCAGAAGCCGGGTTAACGAAATGAAGAAAATAAAAAATAAAATAAAAATGAATTAATCCAAGCAGAAATCAAGCCCACAACTGTCGCGGTCACAGTAAGACACAGTTCTGCTACGCCACATCGGCCTCGTCAAACATCGTAAACGGCAAAAGTTTCGCCAATCAATAATTGCAATGTCTTGAAAATTCTGCTGCTGCTATATATATTTAGGCAGCTGGGCGACAGGTCCTAAATATTTATTTATAAAACATAAATATAAAAGAAAATTCGATAATGTAAATGTTATTCAACGAATATTGTTTTAATGCCATAATAAATCCATAATCGAGAGAGCGTCTCGGAAAACTATTATCTACAAAAATATACGTAGAAAGTATTTCTGTGATAACATCCAGTAATAACATTCTATCTTAATGTAAGGGTTCGTAATAAATGTATGTCAGCATACGCGCAGTCGTACAGTGTTTGACTGTAGATGCGATATTTGTAGGTTCGATTTTTATTCTGTGGAAAGATTGTTTATTTTTTGTTTTCATATTTTGTTAGGCAGCGTTATGCTACACTTTTTTAAATGGGTGAAATTAAGAGAAATCAGTATTTGAACACTAGGTTCTTTCTTTTAAAGTTCACGCCTTTTCAAGGCTATTCAGTTTCTTACTTGATGCCCGAAATCGATACAACACGTATTGAGCGGCGGAACTTAACACCTTTAAATTTAACAGTGCGAGGACATATAAATAATGCATTCTCCCATATGGGGTTCAAATTCATTATTATTTTGGATAAACCAGGTGCACCTATCAAATCTAAATATACTTTATCTTTTACTCATTTTTACTTTATCCCGTTTACAGTAGAATAGGCAGGATTGTAGTGAGGCTTCCAAATCTAAATCTTTGTTTTAGTTCGAAACTAACCAATTTGAATAGTGTTTTGCTTATCTATAAGCCAAATCTAACAGAAGTCATCAACGGTAATTGATCAATATATTCTATTTACATTTAATTTATAAATTACCATTGAATTTGTTTTAAAATATTTGATTAACCCAAATAACGTTAGTTATTAGCACACAATTTGAACATTCAAACATGTTTCACATTTCGATGACAGTTGGTTCAAATTCTATCTGCTATGTCAATACAATGTAGCCTCTACTAGGTTTCTTCTCCTTAGCTTGGCCTAATAGTTTCATTTTTTTATATCTTCACACTGTATCCGCGCATTGCAGGTTAGACAGAGGGAACCTGGGAACTAAGTTTTGACATTCCTTTCCCATTTAGATACTTTTGTTTCCCACTTTCCGATTAATTCTGGAGGCATAGCGTGTTGACACAAAGCGAAGACCCGTGGAATTTATTTCTGCTATTATCTTTAGCCTATTCGTGTTTTTTTTAGGAGTTACATGTAACTCTAACCGTGATAGGTTGTGGGTTCGATTCCCATTCGAGAAAATAAAAAATATTTCATATTTTTATATCTTTCCTCTGGCATCGAGACAAAGCACGGCGGAGTTGAGTACCGCCACTCAACACGCAATTACTCCGCTTGTTCGCTTATAATTCTGCGACTTGAATACTGAAATGGTTAAAAGGAAAATATTTCACGTATGTATAATGCACATTGATACATATAATATAATGTTATTATTACCCATTCATAGTCCCCAATTTTGTTTGCGTGGACTATAATTCGTTGAATCATCTTATTTCCCATTTCCGAAGGTACTTCGGAAAATCTTCTCTTAGTGTTCCCCAACACCATCGAAGGACTCTTGCACAGCGCTCTACGCCTCATAGTTTTAGTTGTGCGTTGTCTATTAGTAAGTAGGTAAATACTTCTTATATAACTTTTAGTCAAAAATGACCAAAATCCAAGTACTCCAGAACATCTGTTTTAAAACCATAAGTAGCAAATATTACACTTAAATAAATTCCGCCCAAAGTTTTGAGTGTAACAGATGTGTTTTCGCAACTCCCGCCCGCCCCGCATGATGAATGGGCGGCTTTAAATCTTATGCGTTCCACTTGCAGTTCAAATGTAACGCGATATCTGGTTACTCAACAGAGCGTGTGCTAGTAATGAAGTCTGGCTTGTTGTGTTCATTGAGTGATTGTTAATTATTATATAAAAAAAATATTCATGTTTACGGTTCCTTCACACAGCAGGGTAAGCGGAGTGAAGCTTTAGTGAGTGTTGAGACACTCCGACAAACTCGAAAAAATTTCATTTTCCGGCCTAATTTTTAGAAGCATCGCGTGTTGAGTGGCAGAACGCAATGCTGAACTTTTGAGTTAGTAGCAGAGCGAAGAAATGAAAATATTAAAAAATGATGATTCATTCCTTCAACCTGGCGTCGAACCCATAACTATCGCGTTAAAACCACACCTTTGGGCCCCTACGCCGCGACGACGTCAATTATTATGTATTAATTATAATATTCTGATCATTGAATACAGTTATGGCGTAGGGGCACAATCGCCTACAAACGCGATTGGTGCGACGTGAACGAGGTAAAGCGCCATGTTCGTTTCCGCCATCAACTCTGCCTACAACATGCAATGCCTCCAAAATCAGCGGAAAGTGTTATAATAGGAATAGGAATAAGGTGTCTGAAGACTAGATTTATAAGTTCCCTCTGTTCACGATGTAAAAGTAAAAAAAATTAGCTTCGCATTTAATTTACACACTTGACAAGTAGTCATTATTTAGATAAAATTTCATCTTCAAACGTAGTCACTTTTGCAACTTTTAATTCCATGTAATTTTAGTAAAACATCAAATTTTAAAAGCTATACTTACATTTTTTTTTAGATAAGTGTCCACCTTTTCAAAAACTTATTACAAATATTACAAATTCCAAAGAAATTATCAAAACTAAATCAACAAGAGTAGTTAACTTATAAATACCTAAACAGTAAACACACAACAAGTATACAGACTCAAAACAAACATAGCGTAGAAAAAAAATTGCAGACGTAAAGAGTTAAATTGTACAGCGGAAAGTTTAAAAACATAGTAGCGGCGTCGCGTCGGTGGAGGAATTTCATTAAAGTTCGCTCGTTGGTCGAGCGCTGTGTGTCACACTGGCGTGTAACGATGGGATTTCTTAAGAAAATTGTTAATATTTTTTTAGATATAAAAGTAACATATACCCTAGCAGGTTTGAATCTGTGATAAATTTTCTTATTTCTGTTTTTTTTAGTATGATTTTGTTTTGTATGTATGTATGAGATAACTTTCCTCTGAGAGTTTTTCCTCTAAGAATCAAATGAGAGAGAAAAAAAACTAAACTTGCGTTCACGGAACGCTACCAAAATAATATAAAACTGTGTTTTGACAGGTCCATTAGAGTTCAGCTAGAATTATTTACTTTTATTTTTTTCAAAAATCATAATATTATAAGCATTCAGCAGAAAAACCACAAGATATTTGTCATAATTTGTCATAGTCAAAACCACCACATTTACACTTAGACGCTGTGCAGCTGCGCCACGACGGCTTCAACCGTCTTAAACTAAAAATATAAATGTCACAAATCGGTGTAAATGCGGCCGCAGAGGCCTTTTGATTTCATAGCCGCACTAATTTCACGTCTAAGCGGCGGACACTTTGTCATAACGTTACATAAAACGTCTCTAATATTCGACTTTACTTCGTTCTCGGGGCAAAGTCTTAACTTCTATTACACTGTTTAATCTAGAAGTTACGGCGGCGGTGAAGTTTTAGTCATTTTGTTTTGATTTTCATTTTAGTAATATTTTACAGTATGTTGCGAAATTTGATATGGTTATTGAAATTTGAAATGTTTTTTATTTGAAAAGTCTTTGATGTAAAGGATTATGTAAATAATTCTCTCGAATATTTAAAATATTTAGCAACTACAAAAAGCAGGATTTAAAGCTGCCCTTTTTAAGCAAAATTTAATAATCATATATTAAAAAATAGAACAAGACATTTTTTGTAATTTAGCTTCATAAATCATATCAACGTATGAAATATTTTTAAAGAATATCATAATATAATATACTATGTATAATTGTAATACTATAAACATTTTGTGAAATTTGAGGCCTTTGTGGAGCAGTAGTACAAGGGTGTGATTGTAAATGCGACGATAGTGGGTGCGATTCCCAAACGGGAGACTGACATATTTAATATTTATGTTTTTCTCACTCGTAGAGTTCTGCTGCTTAACTTTAAATGCCAAAGGAGCCTAGTATCTCACCACTAGGCTCCCTATTGTTCCCTCAGCCTACGCTTAGTGAGAAATATACTGTGAAACTAAAAAAGATGTTAAATATTTGATGAAAGTAATAATACTTTCTTTTATACTCTGTACAAGTTAATATAATAACTATAATAATAATAATAATAACCTTTTTCGGAGTGAAATAATAGTTATAGGCACGCTGCTCTGTAGTCATGCCTCTGTGAAGGAGAGAAGCTTCTTTCAGGAGTTGCTGAATACTCAACACCTATGCAGTCCTCATCACGACCCAACGCCTAACCTTGGACTTATTGCCCCATTAACCCTTTATGAAACTCGTAATTGCCTTCGACGCATAAAGAACGGAAAAGCGGTGGGACCTGACAACATTCCGATCGAAGCGTGGAAATCTTTGGGCTCCCTTGGTGTGCTCATGCTTACTGGTATATTTAACCATATCTTGAACACTGGAAAGTTGCCACACCAGTGGCGGCTAAGCTTCATTACCCCTACTTACAAGGGAAGGGGCAGTGTTCAAGACTGTGGTACTTATAGGGGCATTAAGCTTATGAGTCATACCATGAAGCTTTTCAAGCGCATGATCGACCTCAGGCTCCGCCGCGAGTGTATCATCTCTGAGTCTCAATTTGGATTTTAGCGAGGATCGGGTACTATGGACGCCATTTTCGCCCTCAGAACATTGATGGAGGCATACAGGGAAAAAAAGAGAGCTCTGCATGTGGCCTTTTTATATCTACAGAAAGCCTTTGACTGTGTGCCTCGTAAGTGCATCTGGTAGTGATCCAAAGGGATCCCTGAGGCCTATATTGAGATTATCAGAGAAATGTACCACGATTCCTCTTCTATGGTAAGGACTGTTGTTGGCGACACTAAGCCCTTCCAGATTACAGTGGGGGTTTACCAGGGCTCGGCTCTTTGTTTGTTCTTATTCAATGTGGTGCTCGATACTGTGTCGGTTAACATCCAAGACCAGCATGATGATGTATGCCGATGATATAGCACTCATTGATGCGAACCGACTGACGCTGGAGCTTAAAGTGAACTTGTGGATGGGTAAGCTTGAGAACGGCAGTCTTAAACTAAATGTATCGAAGACCGAGTACATGACCTGCGGGAGATCGGACTCGGGCACTATCCATATCGGTCCTGAACCAGCCGTTAAGTCGAAAAAGTTTAGGTATAGTATACTTGGAGCCGTCATGCACGAGTCTGGAGGCGTCGATCAAGATGTCTATAACCGGATACGCGCTGCTTGGGCTAAATGGCGGGAGGTCACTGGTAAGGTCTGTGATCGCAAGATACCGCCCAAACTCAAGGGTCTGATATACAAGAGCATCGTCCGACCGGTTCTTTTATACGGCAGTGAATGTTGGACAACACTATCTTGGCACACTCAGGAGCTTCGCGTCACGGAAATGAAGATGCTGAGGTGGATGTGCGGCGTAACGCGGCCTGACCGCATACGCAACGCGTTCATTCGAGGTAGTCTTGGAGTCCGTGACGTAGCGTATAAGCTCCAAGAGCGTCGGCTGAGATGGTTTGGCCACGTTACGCGCCGGCCTAAGAACTACGTCGGATACAAGTGCCTTGCTATGTCAGTCCCTGGAGTGAGACCTCTCGGACGCCCAAGAAAGCGCTGGTTGGATATCGTGACGCAGGACATAAGAGCCAATGGTCTAACCACCGAGGATGCTAAAGACCGTGCAAAGTAGAGTAGGCTGAGCAGGCAGGCAGACCCTGGCAATAGCCGGGATTAATGCCAGTATGAAGAATATTTTACGGAGGGAAATTTTTACTTAATATAAAAACAACTAATTAATTTTTTATGACTTTTAAGGACATTTTAATTTCTATTTAATGATCAAAGCAACCTTTACTGAATACTTATTTATCACTTTACACTGGAGCAAGGTGTAATAAAAGTCAATCTAAAAATATAATATTTTTAAATAAAAAATGAGTTGATTTTAAAGGACAAATACAGACAAACTGCAAAGATTTTATATTGACCTTTGGAATATGTAGAATTCATCATTAATTTAAGACTAATCTATTTAAAACTGTGTTGAGTGCAAATTACAGAAACATCAAAATATTGTTTTTGCAGACTTTATTTTAATAATTTTTTTCATTTCAACATTGTGCCTTATTATTATTTTTCTGTAATTATTACATTATGTTTACTTTAGTTTCACGCATTATCCTACAAATAGCAGGATTGGCAAAAAGAACCTAGTATGAATACACTCCGTTTCCTATTTTCCGCCAATATATTCGAGGCATTGAGTGTTGAGTGGCGAAGAAATGAAAATGCTCTACAATTCGTTTCCCTGAGTGGGAATTGAACCCACACCCGTAGTGTCACAGCTCAGGCACACGCTACTACGCTGCAACTCATTAATAAAAATTAGTATGATTCTATTTTAAATGAACTTTATCTCAACGTATTAATACATTCAATAAGTAAATTACCAACTGGAAAATTATCAGAGCGGGTTTAAAATTTAAATTAAATTATTGGAAATGGTCAAATTGTAAATTGTGTCCGTTGAAGGTTTGATGATATTTATTCGTATGTATATTTCGATGGTTGTAGACATTATATGTAAAATACAATATAAAATATCGAGATTTTGCATTTTAAGTGATGACGTTGCCTTATCGACGCCATGAGAAACTATACCTATCTTTACTTTAGATACGTATAGTTTCCGAAGGTATTTAAAAAAATGTTATTGGGAATCTTTTTTAAGGTAATAGAAACCTAAACAATGGTTTTTTTTGTTGGTCTGTTCGTCTGTGCGTTTGTAATCGCTAATATCAGAGTCAGTTTAATCAATTCAAATGATTTCATTGGCACTGGCAAGCTTCCGAAAACATATGGGGTTTATTTTATTACAATTGGTTCATAAAAACAAAAGTTATGTCAATTTCTTAATTAACGTAATAGAACCCAAAACAATATTTTTGTAATTTTTGTCTGTTTGTTTGGACGTTTGTGCACACTTATCTCAGAAACGACCAACCAATCGATTTCATTGCAGTTAGTAATAATTGCAATGAAATCGAGTATTGAGTTCTGCCACTCAACACGCAATGCTTTCAGAATTCGGCAGAAAGTGGGGAACGAAGTTTCGTAATCATTTCATAAATAAAAATGTTCAAATAAAAATTGTTGTACGTAATCAATATAAGATTGCTACAAAATGACTGTTTTATTGAATCGGCCGAAACTTTTGTTTTATAATCTTAGAATACAAAGGTCGTTGACATTATTAAATACCTAAGTGTATATATATTAATGGCGTGAATAATTTACGCTGTTCAAGCGGGCGAAGCCGCAAGCGGGTCGATTATATTAAATAATTCATTTCACGGAGTGGAAATCCAATCCAAAACAATCATATTTACACTCACTCGCTTGTGTCGCTGCGTTACGACGACCTCGAATACACATTCTAGTATACTCAATTTCAATGTTACGTAGATCCTGTGACCGCTTCAAACGTGTTCCAGGCACACTTGTTACAAATACCTCAGTTATCTGTACGACACCGCGCGGCTACAATACCGGTGTATGCGACATCCAGCTTCTATGCAATTTGCAACTGCATTATGTCGTATTATTGGTTTGTGAGACAAGGGACTGTACGTGTGCAGTTAACAACATAAGTGTGTAATATTTTATAAGAATATCTAAATAAAATAGCAGCGTTCACCTTCATTTTCAGGGTAGCCGAGGCAGCCTAGTGTTAAGAAAGTACGTTCCTTTACGAAATATTTCATTAACTCAATTAGGAATCGAACCCACAGCCTGTTGAGTGTACAGTCGCACGCTTGTGCTCTTGCCCCACGATTGGCTGCAAATTTCAAAAATATTAGTATATTTTTTAAATTATGCGTAAAGTCAGAGGGTAAGGAGAGCTTCGATAAGATTAAAGCGTGAAGTTGTAAAGAAAAGAGGATGAGTCAAGAAACAGCAACAACTCAGCTGAAAATGGGAAACGAAGTGTCTGAACACTAAGTTCCCTTTGCCTGCCTACTGTGTGCAGAAAAAATAATAAAAAAAAATTAACTTCAAGCGTTCTCGGAAGTAGTGAAAAAAACAAGAAAAGGGTTTTGATTTTACATACAGTATACGATACATATATACCATATTTAATCATGAAATTAAATTTATACATATATACGTATATACCTCGTATACATATATACCATATTTAATCATGAAATTAAATTTAACCAAAACAAAACATTTTGAAAATTCTTATATTGAAATATCTATAATGTATAATATACGAATGGAAAATCAAATTAAACTGAATAAATTTTTCAAAAAGAAGAAATTGTCGTAAAATATTTTGGATTTAAATGCTTATTTGACTTCATTTAACGCTGTATTCCGTATACAGCAGTGTAGACTGACGGAATCTAGTGCAAAGCGACGCCCAATTTTTTAAATTGAGAGGTGAAACTCATCGTCGCTTGTCGTCTTTAGTACAATGGAAATTAAATTTACCTTGGAAATGAAAGTAAATAATACCCACCGAGTAGGAATCAAACTCAAACCATCGCGTTACAGGCACGCCCTTGTGCCCATGCAAAAATCCTTACTATGCACGATAGCATTTTAAAGATAAAATAATTATTTTCAGGAGTAAAATTTGAAGCAATACCTTTAAATTGTAGGGCAGTACATGGCGAATAGAATATCTTAACACAAAGTTTTATCTGCCTACCCTATATCCAGAATGCAATTTATATCACTCTAGTGCTTTTGTGCACGGTACATTTTATTATACAATAATGTAACCAAAATCTACAAAAAAAATAACAAAAAACCAAAATAACGCGAAACAATCTTACAATTTTCCGGAATTCCGTATCTTTTACGCTTCAACGATACTTACACATTCTTTTAGATTTCCTCTCGAATATTCGTATAAACTGATAAGAGAGCTAAGCGTTGATTATAAGACAGGTATCACGTACGAATACGGATTCAATTTAGCGTCTCCAAAGGACTCGCTATCAGCGTTGAGGGGCTGTTATTTAGATTATATCTGCTGTTAATGTTGTCTTTGAGAAATAAGGTCCTATTTAATATTATACATGTAAAAGTTTAAAGACATTGTGGTGCAGGATGTGACTGTCACGCGACAATTGTGGGTTCGATCCCCACTCGAGGGAATGAATTATTATTTCACTCGCTTCGTTTCGGTACCAAAGCAAAAACTCGACGTTGGTTACCGCTACGCAAGACGCAATGCCTCGAAAAATTAGGCGAAAAGTAGGGAACGGAGTGTAAGCACTAGGTTCCCTTTGCCAGGTAGGAAATGCTGTATGCGGGATACAGTGCGAGGCTGATTTAATTTAATTTGATTTATTGTAAGAGTTTGTGAAGATGGATGTTTGTTCCACTTTAACACAAAAACTACTAAAGTAATTTAGATGAAACTACACAATAATAATATAGCTTATACATCAAAATAAAACATTAGTTATGTTACTTTATTACTCGACCGGATCCTTACCATCCCCGGCATTTAAAACCGGTGCAAAGTAGTGGCTTTATGCCACTGCGTTTCGCATTAGGTAATGCCGGGCTCCGGTGCCCAACCACCTTAAAAGCTAGCAACGCACCAGTAGCTCCTCTGGTGTTACGCGATGTCATGGGTGGCGGTGGTCACTTACCATCAGGTGACCCGAGGTCTTTTTCCATAAAAAAAACTACACAATACCTATATTATTTAATCCGCCTTGGCGCAGTAGTCTGAATGTAAAGACGATTCATGTAGGTTCGATTCCCACTCGAGCGGTTGTGGGTTTGATTCTTATCAACAGCATGTATTATTTTCCTTTTCGAAGTCAAGACAAAGCGCGGCGTTGGGTTACGCCACTCAAAACGTAATATCTCAAAAATTGAACTGTGCTTGAGAAACACAATTTTTTTAACAGTAGGTTCCCCTTTATCTTCCCGTCTAAATACAGGATACAGCGTGAAGTTGAAAAATAAAATAAGTATCTTATTAAGCAAGGAGCGACATTTGGTAGAAAAATGTAACTAAAATATGACTTCCCCCAAGAAACTTTTCTACTTCCCGAATACAAATGTCTATGAAGTTGTCTTCAGATTTATAACTATGCAAATACAACGCTTTGAGTCATTAATCTCGATTCGCTCTTGTAATGATATGAATTACGATTCATTTGTTTCTTTGTGAATAAAAAAACGACTAGTTTTCTAGAGATGCTTAGTCCGTTATTATTTTAGTTCACGTTTGTTTCCTGAGGCCGTCGTGGCGCATTGGCTCATGGTCTGACTGTCACCGCGACAGTTGTAAGTTCAATTCCTACTCGAATGAATGAATGACTTCCGTGAATCATTGTAATATTAGCTTCTCTCAGCGCACAATACGCTATGCAGTATAGAGCAAGAGGAGGTTATGTCTTAATGTTCGTCATATAATTAATTATTCTATATATACATATAACTTATATAATCTGTGAAATTTCAAACGAAAAAATATTTTAACTTTTCAACCTTCCTTTCCGGACTAACTTGTTCTTTCTAAAAAAAGTATTATTTTTTTAAAGTAAACATATCAATTAAATTTTAGAACTTGTCTATGATTTCAAAATAACTTTGAAGAATCAAATCTATATAATTATTTACACTATACTAGAACATAAAAAAAACAATCTGTACACTTGTCTGTCTGTTTTTATGTTTGTCCGTACTAATCTCATGAACAGCTGAACAAATTTGTATCTTCAATGTCCGATAGAAGAGGTTATGGAGCAACACATAAAAAAATAATTTAATAGATGGGTTATTTTTTTTACTTTTTAAATAAAATTGAAGCCTTTGTAGGTTCATCTATACAAATTTCAAAATCTAAATTTCTGAACCACACGTGCATTGATAAAATAACATTTTCCATTCGTATTTAATAATAATCCTTTGTTCAAACAGTCTGTTACTGACGCTGGGTTAAATGGTATCAACGTCGTCGAATAATGGAATTGTAATAATTAGATATGCGCCTATATGAGAATAAATTTGTTTCAAATTTTCATTCTCACAAATCGAATAGAAGAAATTGCATATGACCTGCAAAGAACGTAACGAAAAGACGCTTAATTTCAAAAATTATTTTGTTTTAACACCGTAGTCCTTGTTCCTAGAGCAAAAAAATTATAAGAAAAATAGGTAATTGTTTCCCTAAATCCCAATTCGAACCTACAGCCACAGAGTCAGCAGTCAAACTGTCTCTAAGCTCTGTAAAATTGATATATTTTTGTATGTTTTTATTTGTTATTTTATTGTTACTTTATATTTACATTTTTATGCCAACTTTATATTTGATATTTACTTTGTTCACTTATGCCTGTTAATATTATATAATGTTTCTGTTTATTTAATTTGTATCTCATGTAAATGACATTGTCG
>DWGR01002981.1:0-12805 GCA_018247715.1 Heliconius burneyi | reverse complement strand
TGTAGTATAAAAAGTTTTCACTGAATAGGTAATGTATAGAATTTTAATTTTTTTATTTCAATATCCCAAATTTTATTAGGGCGATATACTAAGAAAATGTAAAATGCTTGTTATATTAAAAAAAATATAAGAGATAAAGAAAAACCAGATGCATGTGATTCAATTCAACGCTTTTTTTGGCTTCACGTTGTATTCAGCATAAGAAGAGGGAGCCTAGTGTTAAAACAATTCGTTCCCCACGATCTCTGATTGATTATACAATAACTGATTGATTTTAGTTACGCCACCCAACATGCAATGCCATTAACAGATTTCCAGGCACCACTGAATTTTCCAGATACTTTATAAGTTATTATTTCCAGATACTTTATAAGATTAAGTGACGGAACGCCGCGCTTCTTATTATAAATAAGTCTGTTTTTGAATAAACTAATAAAATAATAATCTACTAAATGGGTGACATTTGTAACCATGTCAAAATTAAAATATATGAATAGAATCTTCATATTACAATACTAGGCTCGTTTAAAATTCTTAGATGTTACACAATTCTTCTTATTAAGGCCGAATGTAATAAACGCTCTTACCCCGCTCAGGGTAATGTTCCACCAGCTTAAGCAAATGAGATATTTTGTTCAAAATATTAAGAATTGGCTGTTGTTTCGCTTTAATACTAAAACTTTTTCATCTCCCAGACAAGCAATATAACAAAAAATTAAAATTTGTCATCTGAGTAAACTAAATTTATGATAGACTAAGAAACAAAGCTATGGAATTGTAGTCAAGGCGCTATATCCCGCACAAAGCAGGGTAGGCAGAGGGAATCTAATCTTAAGACACTCCGTTCCTCACTTTCTGCCGTATTCTGGAGGCATTGCGTGTTGAGTGGCAGAACTGAACGCCGCGCTTTGCCTCGATGAAATGAAAGTATGAATTTAAGTAAATATTTTATCTCCTTGAGTGGGAATCGAACCCACAACCTGTCAGTTTTACAGTCACACCTCGTGCCCCTGCGCCACGACTGGCCACTGGTCTTTTTCACACACTCAGCTATAAAGACAGAGAAATTGAAACGCATACTCGTATATAGGCAGTTTCCAAGAGCCATAGTGTTAAGAAACTGGAGAGTTTAAAAATAAAATTTAGTTAATTAAAAAAAAAGGTCAATTCAATAGGACGATGTTTTCTTAATGATTTGCGAAAGATTATAGTTTTACTACTTTAGAACAAATTCGAGGTCAGAGATGATTGTCTTCCAAAATCTTGTTAATATCGAATGGCATATTAAATTATGCAAATAAGTTGATTTATTAACGCCGATATGGCGAAGCGAACATCTCTAATTGATATATCTTACTAACATTTACTTTTTTTAAATTTTTTTTTACTTACTTTTTTAATTGTTATTCTGTTGTATTGGTCGTGTCGTGATGCCTATAGCCCTCGTAGATTAACGGATTATCAGCTTCACGAAGAAATTGAAATAAAAACGTAAATAAATATTTCACTCCCTAGAGTGAGGATCGAACCCACAACCGTCACGTTACAGTCACACCCTTGTGCCGCTGCGTCACGACGGCCTCAAATGGGCTATCCTATATTAAAATATATTTTTTAATTCTAACCAGTAGTTTCTGAGACTAGGGTGTTTGCCCAAAAAAACTTTTCTTAGTAGTTTTCGAGTACATAACTCGTACATAGTATTAACCTATCGCTTGGATGAAGTACGGAGTTCGATTTTGCAATTGGCATTTATTTAGATCTTGCAGGTGAGATATTTGTAAAAAATACAAATATATATTTTCTACTATTGATAACAAAATGTTGTGTAATTTTTATATTAAAATGAGAGAGACCCGTTTTTTATAGTTGTATCATTATCATCCACCGATCTTTCTTTTTTGGATTGGAGAAGGCCTCTAATTATAATTTTTTAGCTTCACGCTGTATCGTTAACTCCACTTAGAGTGTAGACAGAGGGAATTTGGGAACCTAGTGTTAAGACACTTCCTCAATTTATGTAAGTAAATATCTAGTTGACGACGCCGTGGTGGGATTATACGACACGTGTACAAAACATAATGGTTTTCGTTATAAAGTTGCATCAATTCACCTGCATTATAAATGTGAGAGATGCGTAAGAAAATAAATCTAATTTCACGCTCTATCATAACTTATGTTAGTAACATAATATCTTCTCTCAGCTATCTGTGTGTCAAGGCCACGTTGCGAAAGTTAAAACTAATTTGTGATATCCGCAGATTTCGTATCAATATTACGACATGCTTAACAAAAAAACAAACTTTTTGTATAATTTTATACAGGGTGGAATTGAACGCACCACTTTAAATGAAACCATAGTTTTAACTACTTTGTAAAAGCATAATATAATTCAGAAAAAAAAAAATTCCCAAAAATGAAAAAGTTATTTTTCAAACAAAATAAATAATAAAATAATCGTTTAAAAAAAAACACCATTTGTAAAGTGTAATATTATCACTCACACACTTACCTGTCAAAGCGGTAACGTGGCACACGCTTCATTCAAGTATTTTTGTAGTAGTATGTGTATGTGTGCGTGACACGAAATACAGGTATGGAAAAAAATCGTGAAATGAAAAAAAATCCTACGTCCAAACTGTTGAGGCATCTTGATAAATTTTTTTAGCTCCGGGTTTGAAATATTTTACTCTATATGCAGTTTCAGTAAAAGAAGCGCTGCCTCTTCCACCCTGTATATACATTTATGTAGCTTCACGCTGTATCCCGCACATTGCAGGGTAGGCAGAGGGAACCTGGCAGCTTAGTGCAAAGACATTTCGTTCCAAAAATATGTTGAGACACTTCTATTCTCTTTGCGTTGAGTTCTGGAGACATTGCGTGTTAATTGGCGGAACTTAACGCCACATTTTGTCGAATTTTCGATACCAGAGCGATGAAATGAAAATTTTAAATATTTTATTTCCTCCAGTGGGAAGTCAGATGCTGTCAGACTGCGTTATGACTGCTTTGTGCGAAGACAAAACGCTGATAGTATAAAGAAGTCAGTAATTCTACCTAAAAGTAATAATTGCGTCATTAAACTTTAACGCTATTTCATTCTCCTTAAATATATTTTTTCATTAAAAAAAAAAGGTATTTAAACATCCTCGGTCCAAAACAATATTCGTCGAAATGACGATGATGACACAATTGTCATCGTGACTTATAAAGTTATTTTCTATAGAATACCATACATAAAATTGCATAATTAAAGAAAAATATAAACGATTTAATAGATCCAAGGTTAAATATACACAAGGCCATCATGAGCGGATCAGCACAGAGTCTAGTTGTAAGCACGACGGTTGCGGGTTCTATTTCAACTTGAGTGAATAAATAAAAACCTGGCGTTAAGTTCCGTCACTCAACACGGTGAGAAGTGGGGAACGGCGAGTTTTCATATTAGGAGATCACTGATATATGCGGGATACAGTGTGAAGTTAAAAAAGGTTAACACCGACTGAATTATCTCCAAAAAGATGGAAGGTTGTCCTCATTTCAAATAAAATTATATGTGATTATAAATAACATTGAAATGTTGTTTATTTGTTTTTGATTTGGCAATCATTATTGTTATGTTGCTTTATGCTTTATTTGGTAGTGGTACAAAAGCATCGTCAGTTTCTTTATATGCATATTAAAATTACGAAATATTAATAAAAGAACAAGGTGAACTGAGGGAACCTTTTTACCGCTTAACACGGTGAGCACAGAATAACTAGTACTTAGGCATTTCTATCCGATTGGAACCGATTTTATCACCAAACTTACAACGTATTTTAATGGCCGATCCATTAACAGCCAGGCGTAAGGAAATGACAATTCACTCAGTGAGTATTCAACCCATTATCATTGCGTTACAGTCAGACGCTGCGCCATCACGGCGGTTTCTAATATAATTTAAATGTTTCA
The DNA here is from genome assembly GCA_018247715.1 of Heliconius burneyi. Lineage (NCBI taxonomy): Eukaryota > Metazoa > Arthropoda > Insecta > Lepidoptera > Nymphalidae > Heliconius > Heliconius burneyi. The sequence goes on along the minus strand of DWGR01002981.1, from coordinate 8,851 downwards.
AGTGATATTGACACTTACTTTGAGGAATTTAGTTTTTTTTAAGGAAAAGAAAAAAGGGAAAAAAGATGACATAAAGGAAATATCAAATATTTCCTACGCTAGTTTTCTTTGCTTAATATTTTACATACAGGTCAAACTAGTAAAGAAATGATAAAAATAAATATAGTACGTCTCGAAACTTTGATCTATACAAGTATCCATTACACGAAATAGACTCTACTCTGTCACTTCTAAATAGTATCAAGATTTAGAGGACCACTTTTGGCACACAACTTACTGAATACTGTTGAATTACTGGATATCTTTATCTTAAGCCCTACTCACATCGGACATGGTCGTAGCAAGGTAGGCAAAAGATATACAGCGCTGAGGCAATCTTTTCTCCACTTTGTGCCGAGTTTTTAAAATATTGGTGAACAGCGCCACTCGATGCCGTGATTTGTCTACTAGAGCAATTCAATTTATGTGATTGGGTCAAGAGGCTTTATTCTTTTCAAAATTGTTATTTTACAATATAAAAAAAAATCTTGTGCAAAATATTCGAAGCAAATATCAGTAGCAGTAATATTATGAGGTTGATTGTTGTTTGAGCGCGCTTATCTCCGTAACTTTTACTTCAAATTGAAAAAGAAAAATTGTTTTGGATAGTTCATTTATTGAGGATCTTCTTTAACATTCTTATAATTATTTAAATATAACCTACCGTGCCTGCGATCAGAATTAGTTATGTTATACAGAAGTGTTATTTTTTTCACACGACGACGAGGTGAAGCATTAGTTATTCAATAAACTGCTGCCTTAATTCTGTTTTACCTGGTGGTGTTTGTTCAACGGGATGAAACTCCAGAAACTTTTTCACTTGCTCTTAGAAAAGAAATATTGTGGTAATATTTATATCGCTCAATTTAATTATCTTTAAAAATTATAATTTAACAAGAATTTTTTTTTTTTACTTTTGTTTTTAACTTAATTTCTGGAGTAAAAGTTCTGGAGTGAACACCAAATACGCGAAATATACCTACTATCACTTCTACAAAGAAATCGTAAAATACTCTAAGTTTGTAGTTCACATGTTATATAACGAGTAAAACTATCACGAGCATGTGCCACTTCATGTGGACATGTCGATTTAAGATAAAGGGACTCCGCGTGAGCTAAGTTGATTTACGTTAGATTTTCATGTGAGTCTTATTTCCTTTCCACGGTATGGTACTTAGAGCTGCCTTATAAGTATAAAGTTGTATAAAGTTTGTCAAGTACATATGTAATAGAGTAAGATTTTTATGTCGCGGCGGAGCGGCTTAGCGTCTGACGGTAAACACGGCGGCTGTCGGTTCGACTCCCATTCGAATAAAAAATATTCATTACTCCACTATGGTAATAAGACAAAACACGGCGGTGGGTTCTGCCACTCCAATACATCATATCGAAAGTTAGAAAGAAAGTGGGGAAAGGGGTGTCTTAACAAGGTTTGACAAGGTTTAGGTTTCCTCTGGTTTGGCCTGCCATGCGGGAAACACCATGAAACTGTTTTTTATTGTTATATACATATTATAAGTATAACAGCAGTTAGTATTATTAGTATTTCTCAATCTTGCTCGCATCTTGCTGGGGGACCCCAGCTAGGATGTCAGCTATTGCAACGAGCATAAATCTACTAAATTGTCCTATTTATAGACTAACTCAAAGCGAACAAATAAATGTAACTTTAAGTGAATTATTTAAAAATAGATACTTATCAAGATATTTTTGTTCTTTATATCTTCTGTATTTCAATATCTCTTAAGAATAATATTATCCCGCCTAGCACAGAGAACAAGAAATAGCTCAACCCAGTAGATTTTTAAATATTAGAGTCATATCACGAGGATGATATTCACACATTTAATTTTGGTCAGGATTTTTTTAGGTTCCCGCTGTGCCCCGCATATCTCAGGAGAAGTAGAGAGAGCCTAGAGACACTCCATTCCTCACACACTATTTAATTTTCAAGACGTTGAGTGGAGGAAATTAACGCGGTGATTTGTCTGCTTACCACAGTGACGAAATGAAAAAATATCGTTATGGCTTACTGGTCGTTATCGGTACCGTTAACGCTTAGACGATTTTGAAGAGGCGCAGGAGCAAATCCCGCTATGTTTAAATTTTTAATATTTTCTAAAAATTTTAAAAACTTAAGTACTTTTATTTCCAATGTGTAGAATAGCACTTTAAATGTTAAAAAATAATTGTTTGACTGGTAATAAGCGAGAATAGAACCCACGACCATCGCATTTACAGTTGCATACTGTCCCGCTGCACAACGTTGGCTAACTAGGATTAAATGAAAAGTAAGATATAAACTACCTTCTTAACTAATTAAAAATATTTAAATAGTCGAAGTAAAATACTTTAAAAAAAGTATCACAAAGCTAATTATATTTACTATTAAAAAGAAGTGGAGACGCTCTACACAAAGGGCTTTAACGCAGAAAAAATATGATAATAAGGGGCAAAGCCTCAAGGGCTGGAGAAAATTGTCACTAAAGTATTAAAAGTAAAAGTTCGTTCGTCCTATTTAAATTTTAAATAGTCCAATCCGCAAAATGGCTATCTCTAGTGTAGGCTTTTTTGATACTAATTTTACCCTGCGGCTTCGCCCGCTAGGTTACATACTCGACCAAACAAATTTTTTGCTGCATGATATTAATTTGATTTACCTTGATTTGACGATATTTAGACGTTTTTATTAACTTATGTATATGTAGGTTTATTTATCTTTTAACGCAAAAAAATCTATTAAAAGCTATAAAAAACCTATTTTCGTCCAAAAGACAATGCGCGGTTTTGATTTTCGTAATTTAACAAAAATGATGGAAAAGTGGAAAGGTGAACAGTTTCTCAATACTCGTGTCTTAACATTTTTTCTGGAGTTTCCATTTTTAAGGAGTATTTTAACACTGATCTCTACCTACTTACAACTAAACAAAAATGACTTTCTAAGATACTAATACTTAGCTGTATTCAACACAAAAAGACAGGAACACTAAAGTATTTAAGGTCATTGACATATACTGAAAACTGTCCCAAATTATTATTCATCACGTTTAACCCGCGGGAAATAGAGTAACCCTTTATAAAGATCTGCCTACAGAGTACAGAGTACCTACAGTGGTGAGGATGTGCAAATTGCATATAAAATATTTAATTTGGTTTTATAGGCTGTTTGTTAGTAAGGTTATGATTTGTTTTAATATTTTAAATTTTTTTTTAGTACTGAATAAACTTATATGGTTTACTTTAGTTTTATCTGAATGGTTTAAGCAACCTAGACCAGCTCGCTAACTTACCTCTCTTAATATGGCGGATAATGTACTTACATTTCCTCGCTCTGGTAACTAGCGCGGCGTTGAGTTCCGCCACCTAGCAAATCAAATTCGATGGACAGTGGGGAACGAATATTAATTATAAAAATATTAACTCTCCCTTTAGCTCCCTAATTTACATTCCAAATTTCAATTGTCTCTTTAGTCATACAGAAACGGTTTTACATAATAATTCTATTATTAGAAACATGACTTATACCTATTGCAATGACATAAACATTATAAAACAAATTCAAATAATTTAGGGTTAAGCAACATTCACCTGAGGTCCACTCATTTGAGACCAGTCTGTCAGACTGTCAGTGATAAACGCGACTGATTGTGGGTTCGATCCTCACTTGTGGAAGTGAAATATTTATATTAATTTATATTTTCATTTCTTGGCTCTGGTGTCGAGACAAAGCGTGGCGTTGAGATTTGACACTCAACACGGAAAACCTCAGAAATTCGGGAACGGTGGAAAGTGGGAAACAGAGTGTCTTAACATAAGGCTACCTCCACCTACCCTGCTGTATGCGGGATATAGCGTGAAGCGGATTTGATTTATTTTTTAACATTCACTCCAGATAAAAGTGGATGGATGTACAAAAAAATAAGACAGTATTTTTGAGCACATAAATCAGAAAGTCTCAATTGTCGATCTTAACGTCGACGACTGTCGATACAGATAGTTAGAAGAAAGTCTTAGTCGTGGTTACTGCTAGTGACTTCTCAGAACTTACTTTTTGTTATTAACACATTCAAAAAAGTATTTGGGGAAATATAGTGTTATTTTTAACATAATGGAATGAACCAAACAAGAAGAGAAATACTGTCACCATCATGTGATACTTAAGTAGTAGATATTTGTTATGATATTAGAATTGAGTATTTGAACTTTAAAAAGTTTAATTTCTTTTGTAGTAATACTAGTGATAGTCCTCAACTTTTAACGTGCGGACGAAAAGTTCTTTTCTTTTCATTCCCATAGAATCCGTCTGTCGTGGCGCAGCGGCACAAGTTGTGACTGTAACGCGACGGTTGTGGGTTCGACCCTCACTCGAGGAAGTGAAATATTTATTTACGTTTATATTTCCATTTCTTCGCTCTGGTGCAGAGGCAAAGCGCTGCGTTGAGTTCTTTCACTCAACACGCAATGCCTCCAGAATTGGCATTGACATTGGCAGAAAGTGGGAAACGGAGTGTCTTAAGACTAGATTCCCTCTGCTTACCCTACTGTGTGCGGGACACAGCGTGAAGCTAATTGAATTTTTGAAAATCCTTTCCCACCGAACCTGCATGCTAAATTTCATCATTCTACGCCGCATATTTTCAACTGTTCGTTGTCTATCAGCCACTCGGTAACGGAAGAGTTTTATATTATACAGATGGTACGGGTTCGGTCACTCAACACTGTATCTGTTATTATGGAAGCTGGAGAACGAAGTGAAAAATCACTAAATTTAATCTTATTTCCCTACAAAATAAGGAAGATTTAGTATGTTTATGTTAAAGGTATATCATATAAATTACTAGCCACACGTCCCTTAGTACCATAACTCTGTTAAGTACATAATTAAGTTCTGCCACATAATAGCTTGTCAATTTGACGTCTAATGATGCAGGCAGATGGTGTTATTGGATAATTGCATTTAATGTCATATTATTATTGGCGGGAAACCAGGGAACCATGAACCTAGTGTAAAACCACCCCGTTATCATTAAGGCACTTGCGTTCTCAACTTTCCCCATTTTTTGTGTTGAGCGAAGGAGATCAACGCCGCTCTTTGCCTCGTTACCATAACGAGGGAATAAAAATATAAAATATTTCTTTTTTACCAGTGGGACTCGCTCGATCTCACTGTCTCATTTACAGTCGCAATCTTTCGGCCTTATAATGATATGTTAAGGATTTTTTATTTCAAAATCTTGTTAGATTTTTGCTGAAACAGTTTTGTAGAATTGACTTATAACTTTCCTCAATAACTATTTGAAAATGTTAATTCAGTGATTTCTTTTACTTAAAATAATGTATTCTATACTTATATTAATAATATTCTTGTCTTTTTTTTAAAAAAAACCCATGCAATTGATGTGCTTTAATGAGAACGAAGTGTTTAAGCACATGGTTCCGTCCGCCTACCCTGCGCCTGTGCGTGATACAGCGTGAAGTAAAAAAAAGATTTAAAATTGAGCTCCAAACTCAATAAGCTACAGCACTAAATCTACAAACATTCATCAAAACAACTAAACTATCTACCACCGTATAAATCTCTTTAAAGCCACTATTAATAGCCAGGTTTACCAGAAGGCAGTGGCGATGGTAGCGGACTCTCGATGAATTATCGTGGACTATATTTCATATTAGACTGTAAAGACTGTATCATTACACTCATGTGGATCAGAAATAAATATAGTTTTTAAATTGTTTTATACGTTTTAAAGTGGCTTTTATTGAATTGTACATAACTAACCACATACATAGCAACGCCTATTGTCGTAATAGTGTATTATTTAACTGACTTGTGGAAAAGGAGGGTATTCAACAAGTAACAAAAAAAATTTGGTTCATAAATAAGCTTCACTCTATATCCCGCACAAAGTAGAGAAGGTAGAGGGTGTTAGGATACACTGACTCAAGGCCGCGATCGCTCGGCGAGATCATTCAGACCAGAGATTTGTTCATAAATGGTTTTTATGGTATGTTTTTTATTTAGATATACCTCTAAAGCAATAGAGGTAACATTATATTATCATAAAAGAATAATAATTTGATTAGTATATTACAAGTAAGAATATTCGTTGAATTAATAAGATGAGAGATGAAGCCTTTATTAAATACATTAAAATATTCTATAAGGATTAAGCATGTGACAGTTGTTTGTTCAAATAATTTTTAGCTTTTATTTCTTTTTTAGTATTGCGTGTTGTGTGGAGGAAATTAAAATATTATACATATATGTCTTTTGATGTTGAGCCCGCCATGGCGCAGCGGCATAAGGTGTGACTGTAATGCGACGGTTGTGAATTAGATCCCCGCTCGAGGAAGTGAAATATTTATTTAAGTTTATATTTCCATTTCTTCGCCCTTTTGTCGAGGAAAGCGCGGCGTTGAGTTCTGCCACTCAACACGCAATGTCTCCAGAGTTCGGCAGAAAGTGGGGAAAGGAGTGTCTTCACACCATGCCTACCCTGCTGACGATCATCACGATGCGTCACGATTTACCTAATATATATTTACATGAAAAATTACTATATAATTGTATTTTAACTCAACTGATGCGAAAAAAGAAAAATATATGCTGTTGTAGTCCATGAGAGTGAAATAAAGGTGAAAACCTTAAAAGTTATAAATGAGATGATAAAATGTAGATTAAGAGGCACAGATGTTTGTATAATGTATGTAAAATAAATACAGTTATAATATCTTTTTTGATTTATTTTTTTGTTTGCTTCAACTTACGCCAAATGAGGCTAGTCTTGGCGCAGGCGTGTAAGTGTGCGACTGTAAACGCGACAGGTTGTGGGTTCGATGGATATGGATAACACTCTAGGAAATGAAATATTTAATGTAGGGAACTTAATTGAAACGAAGTGTCTTAGGCTAGCCTAGGTTCCCTTTGCGTACCCTACTAACATATGTTACACTTAGACAAATAATATCTCCTGTAGTATATGCGTTATAAACATTTCTTTCATATATTCGTTCGCTCCATACTTTCACTTTCATATTTTCATTGACTAGTAATTAGTAGAAGGGAGGATGTAGAGGATGAGGAGGATTCATTTTCGATCCCAACTTATATTCGAAAGTAGAACAAAAAAAATTATATATCCTTACATGTATATCAAGTCAAGTAGTGTCAAAGAAAGCAAAAAAACAAAGGTAAGCTTAGACTCTACATATTGATCTCTGGAGATGCACTTCGCACTTTCAGCAAGCGATCTATTTAATAGACGAGTTACATTTATTAATAGAGCCTTAGAGAAAACTCGAGAAAAATTATGGAACTTTTTACTAAAACTATTTTAATCAAATTGATAAAAAAAATTCACGTGACGGTTACAGACGCCCACTTAAAAACAAATGGTTATATTTTGTTCAGTAATTTAGCTTGTTATATGTTTACTACCTTACGATTAAGCTAGCTTTAATTTGTATAAACAAAATAATCTTTAGCCCGTATCTTATAAAAAGATTTTTTATAGAAGAAAAAAAAAGAGAAATAGAAAAAAAGATAATTGTTATATATAGAAAGATCGATAACTTAATCCTTTGTTTGTAACATTGTCACGTTTAGCTCTATCTAATACTTGCTCGGTTATATTGGCGACATTTAGCCTTCTTGTGAAAAATATATTATAATAGCAAATATAAAATTATGTGAGGACGCGACAACGGTTGTACATTCGAATCCCCCTCGGGGAAATTAATTTTCATTTTTCCGTTCTGATCAGAAGACGAGATCGCGTTTAGTGACGTCACCAAACACGCATTCTGTATTCTGCGTGAGTTAAGAGTGCGTTTGAGTGAGTGGAACTCAGTTCCCTTCGCTGACACTAGGTCTTTTGCCTTTTATATGTGAAACTGAATATTAAAATAAATAATTAATTTCCCCGAGAAGGAATCGAATCTACAACATTTGCGTTAACACACGTTTTTTCTAAATTATACCCATAAAACTTTGCAATAAATGTCATTGTTACAATTTACTGAAATAAAATTTTCTAAGGTAAGATGTAATTTCGTTACGGCCAATGTTTAGGTGCGGGAGTTCAACCGTGAAGTTTTCAAACACTAAGTTATGGCTCTTGAAAAGTTAACTTGTAATAACTGTGCGTGTATCTGTGTGATGTATGATGTGAGTCGTACTATACACTATATTGTTTTATTCTTACATATGTACTTATGTAAGAGTAAAATGAATTAAATAGTCTTTTTTTGGGATTTTTATGGCATTTGACTGTAAAATGAATTACATTTCTCTGTTCTAGCAAAAACAAGAGAAGGTACTAGACAAGTTTCGGATTTGAGTTTTTTTAAAAAAAAATAACATTTGTGTTAAAGTTGCTATTATAATATTTTTTTTTATATAAATTATCATAAAGTATACATAGGTATTTCAGAAATATATATTTGAGGCCATCCCGGCATAGTGGAATAACTTCAGACTGTAAAAGGAGTAGTTGATGATTCGATAAACTCTCGGGGAAACGAATTAGGGAACGAATTTTCATATCCCCGCACTGGCAAGATAAAGTGCCGCGTTAAGTTCCACCACTGAACATACGATATCAAGAATTCAAATGAGAAATATAGAAAGGAGTGTTTTAACACAAGGTCCCTTTGCCTATATTGCTGAACGTGGGACATACCGTAAAGTTAAAAAAAATATTTAAAAATTGACATACTTAAACACAATACATGTTTTGTTACTGTAGGTAAAATACACCTTATTTTACATATCTATGTACCTAACACCCTTAGCTATTATTCCTCTTTGTAA
>DWGR01002980.1:0-12809 GCA_018247715.1 Heliconius burneyi | reverse complement strand
ACAGTATAATTTATTTAATAAATTACTCAAAAAAGCTTATACAATTTAAAATGTGACATAATAGGTTTTAAAGTAACATTAAAATTGGGATCTCGGTGGCGTGCACGCGAACGTCGATCGTCGCACAACGTCGATGCACGACATGAAAGTGTTTGTCAGATATAAATTCTAATGGCATTATTATAGAACCTGGTGCTTTATTTAACAGGTGAGAGCAAATATTATGGAAAAATTATCTTAAAAATACATAATAAGTATGAATATTTTGGCACTTTGACTTGCGGCTGATTGTAAGTGCTCCTCGCTTTGATAATAAAACAAAGCGACAGCACTCATCGCCGTAATTATTCTTGCATTCAACACATGAAGAAGACATTAACGCTAGATTTCTTGTGTATATCTGTATTAGCAAGATACCAGGGAAGCTAAAGAAAATTAATGTTTTTTTATCTACTCCATACATGGAGTCGTGGGTTCGATCCCTACTCTGAAGATACATATTTTAATTAAACGTTTACTTTGATTAAGCCTTGATAATTTTTGAGGATGCTTTGGGTTCCGTTACGTTCCGAATAGTATTTAACGTATTAGAAAATTTCTATACAGTTTCTTACAAAGTATCTTGGCTGAGACTATATTCTTAAGAAACACGCTTTAATATTTACACTAACTTCATAGCAAAGTCTAATTAATTAAACGTAACGACTCATTCACATAACAGTGTGTTATTCCCTTAACGGTGAAACTTCTTAACTTGACTCAGTAAAAATCCAGTTCGAAGTTAAAGTTGAAGTTTTCATTCGTAGCGTGGCGTTATGCTTCGAAACTTTTTAATACAGCTTTAGATTTAATGTAAGAAACGCTATGAAAGTTGTGGCCTAGCTTCGTTTACTCAAGCTAGTGACATCTTGTTAGGTAAAGTGATTAAAGCAGTATGGAGTTATTTTGAGATCGTCGTGGCTAAGTGTTGATGGTTAACGCGATGACTGTGAGTTCGAATGCTTGGGGGATGGATTTTTTAAAACCTTTGGTAGATAAATTACAGTGTTGAGTTACGAGTGTTAGTTTCTCTAAACTTCAGCAGAAAGTGGTGAACATAGCGTCTCAATATTAGATTCCCTTATCTTATCCTACTATATACGAGTATGTACGGGATGCACTCAACACGCAATGCCTCCAGAATTCGGCAGAAAGTGAGGAACGGAGTGTCTTAACACTAGGTTCCCTCTGCCTACCCTGCTGTGTGCAGGATACAGTGTGAAACTGATTTAATTTTAATTTTATGTACGGGATATCGCGTGAAGCTACAAAATATAGCGAATCGAACCCACAACTACTTTCTCCAATCAGACACATTCTAACGACTCTACCATAGTCAAATTTATAATTATTATCATACAAACACCACAGTCACGTATAAATATTAGTTTTTCATATGACGAGATAAGCTTTCGTTAACTTCCGTCATACTTGGGGCGAAGATAAAGTTGTGTTTGAGAACCACCTGACAGTAAATCCATTTATATTAGTTAGCGAGTTGCCATTTATATTGGCTGAGGTAACTTGTAACGTGTGTATATAAGGAGGTAGAAATTAAGTGAATAAGCACTTAATTTTCTTTTATTTTATACTAGCTTTGGCCTACGGTTTTGCCCGTATAGTCAAATGGGAGTAGCAATGGTCTATATTTTATAAATGCGGGAAATACCTATGATGGCAGGTATAGTGGATTTTCTGAGACTAAGCCGTTTAATAAATTCTTTAGTTTTAATATAAGTAAGATTTTTTAATCTGTTAGTCCTCGTGTCTAATACATATTTAAATTTTCCTACTGCGGTACGACAAAATAGTGTTGAACTCTCAATGGCGGAAATCAGCGGACGGAGTTTATTGTCACTACTTATTTTTTTTCTTTTACCTTAAATCAATAAACCCCAGTTTTCCAAAACAATGAAAACTTATTGAGCCACAAGGTTGTTATTTTCGTAAATTTCCAACGCCTTATAATACAAATATTATTCAGAAACAGACAGACCGATGGACAGCCTTTGATATTAATTGACAACTTGCAAGGGATTTTCATTTAAAAGCTTTGGATAATTAATGTGTAATTATTTATTATACGAGTATCTTACAATTTACCGCGGAATAAGTATAAAATAAAGGCAAATACAATTTTAAAGAAGCCTATTACTCCAGTGTCCCCGAAAGGCGGTCATGGGATAGTGAGAGAGTGACTGGCTTTAAATGTTACGATTGTGGGCTCGATTTCCACTCGCGGATATTTAAAGTCCACAACACAACATGCGATATCTAGATCTAGTATCTATGAAAGTAAGGAACGCCTATACAGGCGTCTGGTATAGGTCTGTATATTTCCGATAAATTTAAATATATTTTTTAACTTGGATGATCTCTAAACAAAAATCTTTTAAAATGAAAATGGAATGGAAATATAAATGTAAATAAATATTTCGCTTCCTCGAATGGGGATCGACCCCACAACCATCGCGTTACAGTCATACCCTTGTGCTACTGCGCCACGACGGCCTCACGACGGCTTTTTTACGTTATTTTGATAATTTGTATTTGTTGTAATTTGTTTGTTAAGTTCAGTTTAAGACTAAGTCTCTGGTCATTTAGCGCTCTCGGTGTCGAGCATCGAACGCGTCAAATCATTAAGCGCTTAGTGTATGTGAGCGAGTCAAGTACCTTTAAGACGTATATAGATATGTATATTATATAGATATAAAATTTTATACGCTCTATTTAATGCTTGAGCACGTATTTTAATGGGGGGGTTTCTTTGTGATTGTATTAAATTATTTATAATTGAGGTCATCGTGGCTCAGTGACTGTAAATACTATGGCTATGGATTTGAATCCAGCGATAAAGAATGATGGTATTTATGGCTATGGGTTTGAATCCAGCGATAAAGAATGATGGTATTTAAAATATTTTCAATAATATTATCTGTGCCGTTTAACTTCACTGTTTAACATGTAATGTCCAATTTAGATAATTTTTAGCCTGTATGTTCTTGTCTTAGGTATTGAAAAGTGGTTGAAAAGGTCACCCGCGGTTGAGTGCGACACAACTGAGGTCAGTTGTGGCGCAAGGTCACAAACATGTGGCTCTAAACGTGATAGGGTGTGGGTTCGATTCCCACTTGAATATCTCAACACTAGTTTCCCTCTGCTTAGTCTACTACACGCAGGATACAGCGTGAAGCTGAAAAAAAAATTATCACAAACTTATCCCAAAGTTAGAAGTTAAAAAGCTTCTTCAAACTTTTCCCATTTTGCATTGTAACGTAGTGCTTAGACATTCCGTTTCTGTTTCTAGATTTTTTTTTACATCGCGTGTTAAGTAACGTAACTTAACGCCGTATCTTATCCAAAGATACTTGAGATATGACATCAAAAAGTATCATCATCATCATCCAGCACATCGCAACTGAACCGAAATCTCTAACGAGTCCTCATTGTCAATTCTATAAAATAACTTTTCACAAAAGCTCACTAAGTTTCAAATTAATTCCTCTGATCCAAGAATGCAATCAAATTTAAAGCTAAGATTCTTTTGTTGAAAGCAACTTGAACGTTGAAGTCGTTTTCTTTTAGATTTTCGTTACATTCAGTCCTTTTGTTGCTAGTACGGATCATGGGAGGGAATTTATTTTTTAACAATTCAATGCTATTTGAGAGTTCTTAGTTACACATTTAAAGTAAATTATAAATAAAGTAAAGTAATCAGTACTGTTACTAATTATAATTTTCTATAATTTCTTCAAAATATTTGTTGTAATATTATAAAGCTGAAAATTTTGTTTGATAGATCGCGCTAATCTCAGGAACTATTCAACTAAAAAAAAATATTTTTGTATTTATCCATTGATTGAAGTAGGCTGTGGACATTAACATCAGGTTTCGATATAATTATTTCAATCTAACCCACTATACGAGCTTATGTTAACTCGGGCAGATTGAATGGGTATCGTCTACACCTCTTAACCATTTCTATTTGACCACGTGAAACTATCACCAATCCGTTTTTCACTTTCCATTTATTTTGATAGCATAATGTATTACGTAATAACTTAACGCCGCATTGAACAGTAAAATACGGTGATGTGTAAATATAATATAAAATCAAACCCTATCCGCGTTCAGAAAGTGAACTTTTGATAGAGTTCGTAAGTAATATATATATTCGTAATTATGTAATATATAATATTACAATATGTTGTTATAAAGGGTAAAGCCAAATATAAATCTCTGTATCCACAAAGCTCTCATCTTGTTATTTCACAAAGCACAAGCTCAATGAAACTGATGCATAAAGTGACACGAAATAAAAGAACTGTGAAGGGACTTTGCTCTTTATGTTATCTTAATTGCAATTGGCAGACTTAATGCTAATTACTTTATCCCAACCAGCTAGCCACTTTGAAAACAAGATTCAAAATTCTATAAATTATTTATTTATTTATACAGACAATTGTAATGAGTGTATATTAATTTCTTATATTTTTATATGCTATCTTATAAAAGCTTTGTAAAGACTTACATCTTTTCTTAAATTTATTTATACAGAAAATTATTTTTATCATTAATGTACTTCTTTGTTTTATTCACTTATTTTATTTAGCTTTACATTTTCCTAGTGCTTAATCGCTTGAGAGAAAGAAGTACCATAAGCTACACGCCTTTGGTCCAACTCATTGTAGTCAACTTCTACATACTCTTCTTTTTTAAGGTATCACTTGGATAGTCTTTAAAATTTTTACTTCAATTTAGTATCATTATATATTGAATATCATCATTTGTGTTCTTAACGATCAACCTTGGTCTTCCTGTTTACTTTTTGTTATTCTGTCATCATTCATTCTCTGGACATGTCCAAAGCTACCCTTGAGCACATTTTCTTTTTTACTTTATTTGTGTTTATTTTTTACGATGTCAACTTAAACGTACAAAGATGTGAATTAAAATTTCATTCGAAGAGAAATATATTAGTAACAAATTTATTACTCATAATCTTAAGATTATAAACATTAATTAAAACTAAATAAATTAAAAATATCTTTATTAATGATAATTTGTCATTTCCTATAAAATTTGAAACAAACAAACATACGTACATAAAGAAAAAGATTTTTTATCTATATCAAGTTAATAAAACCACAAAGGGTAGCTTCCTAGCTGTATAACTGTCTCAACCTTAATCACATTACGGCGAACGTCAGCCGTCGCTTTAATTTTCAATTTTAATATTTCATGTCGCGCCCTCTTCCTCACCATTCATATTTAATAGCGTCGTGTGTTATTTTTATATTATATATGCACTTGTGTACTTTTTGCTTTAAGAAGGTCTATGCATAGGCTTAAGGAGCTTTCGTGAATTATTGCTAGAGCTTAAAGTGTACGCTTTTACTCATTTTGAAAAGATTTTTTTAAGATAATGCGAATTAAATTAATTATGTATAATAATTTCATTTTTAGGGTACCTTACCTTTTAAGGAAAATAGGAACCCTTATAAGATCATTTTTTGTCCGTCTGTCTGTCTATCTGTCAAGAGCCGTTATTTAAGGAACGCTTGGAGACATTGAATTGAAATTCATACTATATACCTAGATCTACGGCCCCATTATTTCTTCATTTATTTAAAAAAAAGATATGGCCTTGTATATCGCTAAAAAGCCTGAGTATCAGAAAAAGCTCGAGACCTCCAATTTTCGTACAGAACCCTCGGTAGGCGATCCCGACTCGCGCTTGTCTAGTACTATAAATTCACGCGTGTGAATGGCGTAATTTAAGTTCATAATTTTTCTTATAAGCAGAGCGAGGAAATGAAAACACTAAATTATGTTGACCCACGAGTGAGAATCGAACACATAATCATTGCGATTATAATCAAACGCGGTCCTGCTGCACAATGACCGTTAAACTATTGACGTATTGAAACAATATATTAACGAGGCACATTTAAATATAACTAGTAACTATGTAACTAAACAGATTTCGAATATAATTTATTACAAAAGTAGCTTTCACCTGCGGCTTCATCCCCGTAGTAAAATGGTAAAATAACTAACGGAGTGTCTTAACACTAGATTCCATCTGGAATTATGACCTATACAAGCACTATACGTTATATTATTATTAACTTGCTATTATTATACTTTAAATGGCTCTATAAAAATATAGCACCATGAAAGTTAGGAGAGCTTACCCCATAAAGCTCTTGTGTAATATGTTAAGGACAATGTTTTGCACTTAACGCTACCTTCCATTAATTAAAATATATACTAATTAAAATATTATGTTTTTTTACTTTCTGTGTCTGTAAAGAGATATGTGTAGAAAATAGAGAGGTTTGACTATAATATTTAAAGATATAATGTAATTTAAAATCAACCCTACTTTTATTTCAAAATTATTTTAAATTTCTTTCTAAACATATACGAGGATAGCAGAATTTAAAGAAGCACTTCCTTTGCTAGGAATAATTTATTACTGTCCTCAAAATTTGAACCCAAATCTTTCGTTTCCAGTCAGATAGCTATATGTCAACGCTACAGTAGCGCGATAAACCTAAAATAACGTATACAACTTCTTGTAAAAGTCTAGCGGAATAGGGATTTTCTCTGATTGCAATAGAACAAGGAAAGCTTACAACTTTTAACTGGATAAAAGAAAAAGTTTCGAAAATTACTTTTCAAATTGTTATGAGTATAAGTTTGAAAAGTTGTGGACGTGTAAAGTTTTACATGTTATATGCAATTTTTTTCTTGAGTAGTAGTTCTTGAGTAGTATGGAAAGTAGGAAAAGTAACAGAATCTGATCGTTAGTTGTGAGTTCAATTTTCCTTCTTCCTCGCTCTGGTAACAAGACAAAGTGCTGCGTTGAGTTTCGCCATTCGACACTCAATATCATTAAAATAGGGTGTAAGTAATTGGTATCTTACCCTAATATATACAGGGTACGGCGTTAAGCTATACTTGATAGAAAGAAAAGTTTTTACTTGATAGTAGAAATTCCAGGATTCAATTTTGGAAGTGAAATTATGGTACTGTGGGACAGGGTCTTAATATAAACACAAAGGTTGTGTATTAGAAAAATTATTTGTTCACATTTTACTTAACTTTATAAATCATATATTCTAATGAAGATGATTTTTATTTAAAACATAGACAATATTTTTGATATATCTGCAGGGAAGTACTAAGTACTATGTTTGACTGGGTAACTTAATTTTTCATATCCCAAGAGAGCGTTCTAGTTACGGTTTTTTTTTCGATAATTGAGGTCCCGGAGGAGGGGAGGTGGAAGAGGAGGCTTAGCTTTGGCTTGTTCTACTACTGTTATGAATTTGAATCCTATTCAAGAAAATGGACTTATTTTCATCTCCTCAAAATTACTTAATTTTATTTAATTTCAATCAACGAGTCGTAATTTATTCGATTGTAGACTAATCTAATAAGATCCATTTATTCAAAACTCTAAGTTGTGGCGGAGTTTCGGTATCTTTTTTCTTCGCTAAAAAATTTTGTCAACCACTGTCCCCAATTGATTCCTTACAAAGGGGATTTGCCGAACTGATCCTAATCCGATTACATTTTCAATTGGCCCAATAACTGTTCAGGAGCAAATTGTTCACATGTCCCGAAGAGAACTTAGTTGAACGTCATACCTGAAACGATTGGATTATTATTTTACTATATGGGAAATTTTATATACATATATATGAGGTCGTCGTGGGGCAGAGGCACAAGTGAGCGAACGTCAACGGGAAGGTAGCGGTTTTGATTACCACTTGAAGGCATGAATTAGGTATTTGATATTTTCTTCTCTCGTACTAGTGATAAAGCTAAGCGCGGCGTTAAATTCCTCCATTGAACACACAATGCCTCGAGAATTAGGTGGAAAGTTGCTAACCGAAATATATTGATGATTAGGTTCCCTTTATCTACCGTGCGATGATGTGTGGGATACAGCGTAAAGCTAAAAAAACACAATACTCCGCTTGACAAAGTGCAGCGGAGAGTAACGCGAGTCATCCTGCAGTGTCTCGAAAATTGGAGGAAAATGAGCAACAACAACAATAGAGCATCTTAGCATTAAGTACCCCATACGCTATTTTCCTATACGGGAAAATTGTTTGTTGTTGTACATTACTACCAGAATTGAACAGAATACAAAAATATATTTACTTTCAAAAACGTACTAGTTAAAATCGTAGCTTAAACCAAATAACATAGCAAACCACATATGCATGTGCATGTGCTCCAATAAAAAATGCATTTCCCCCGACACTACTCAAGCCCGGCCTGTCAGATACGTCCTGCCATTGTTCCACTAATATCTTGTTTTCTAACTCCCGTACTACTTTATCTAGACATAACTTTATACTTATTATAATACAAGGCATAATTACATATATTTTATATAGCATGGTTGTATCATATTATCTATCCACTAAGTACGCGATGATAGTAGGTACAAATTCTGTTTAAGGGGCAAGTTTATTTATTAAATTACCGTTTAAGTGGTAAATAAATGGCACAGAAAATTGACGGTAAGCGAAGTGCATCAATAAGAAATTATCTTGGCTTGACCCTATTATATTCAAGAAAAAAGAAATCAAAAACATAAGAGGAGAACCAAATGATCTTTTAGTAAGAAAAAAGCTGCTATTTTATCTCATTTCTCCTAAATATACTTTCAAAGATATTTGAGGCTAACATTGGACAATGGCAACATGCAAAATATAGAAAATTGGGCAATGTATGGGATACGGAGAGTCTTAGGCACTCGGTTCTCTGTCTACCCTGTTGTATGCGAGTCACAGACTGAAGTTAAAATAAAAGACAACGCATACGCTAGCGACTATCGAGAAACTATCGTAGTACATTCGCCCCAAGCATTCATTATGCCAGACCAATTATACGATCTAGTGTTCTTTACGTTCGTCTGAATGAATGAAGCTTGTTTAGTTTGACAGTGATCGTCAATACGCTCCGCATCGAGGACAATGAGAATCCTATATTATTTAGTATTCATGCAAAAATATTGTAGAGATAAATAGAAAATAATACTTGAAATAGATCATTATTATTTTTTTAGCTTTAATTATTATTGTTTTTATATAATAGAGTTATCACACAATTAGAAGTATACAAGCACTCAAAGCTATGAATAGATTTACTAGATTTCTCTTCTCTAGTTAGAGAAAAAAATAACTTGCTTCTTTTTACTTACTTGCTTCAAAATCTGCATTTGATCGAAAATTGGAGTAAACAGTGACATTTTTAAATTATTATTATACATTAGAGATAAACAAATATTTTTAGAAAACGTATAAAATTTGAACGTAGTGGAATTTTTATAATTCGTTTCCCAAAAAAATACATATATATATATATATATATATATATATATATATATATATATATATATTTGTATTTCTGTAGTGTTACAATTTAAATTGTTAAAAATACAACAAGCGTGTAAGATCGAGCATGAACCCCGCTATGTTTTAATTTCTATTCGATTTTTAAAAATATATATCTCTGTCTGCCTTACAATATGCGGATGAATGAAAGATCCTATTAGTATTACTATTTAAAATAGCTTATTATAAAAATAATACATAGGCAAATATTTTTGATAATTTGTCTTACAAATAAGTTTTGGCCATCTTAATCTACCTTAGTCATACTTTGGTCACATCACTACAATTTAAAGATATATATTCAAGTTTAATATTGAACGATATCTCAATAAAAAACATCAATCAAAATCAATGATACTTAATATATTTCCATCCACTCAAACACCTAAAACCTCAACTTCACATCATCGAGTGTACGAAGCTTAAAGCGAAAAAGCTTAAAACTTTTTCCATCGAAATCATGCAATAAGCTTAATTTTTTTCCATACAAGTGCACTTAATTGATATAGACTTACACGCACACGATGGTCCTCGGTTTTAAACGTGATTCGAGTAGTCTGACTCGAGCATATGATACGATGCGAACTTTCATATTACATTTTAATAGGATTTTATTTTTTTCAGCCTATCATATTTTTTCCAATTTACGAGGTATATATAAGTACGTAAGAGAACAAAATTGTCATACTACACTGAAAAAAAGTCCCCTGAGAGGGAATTGATTATAAAACCGAAAATCTTATATTCTGACACTACATCTCTGTGCTGGGATGGCCTCTCATCAATAGATTTTCAACCGATTTAATAGAAACGGTTTTATTTGCGTCTAGCCGGAGTTATTGCGTATTGACTGGTCTTTGAAAAGTTTGTTTGTCCACAAATATTTCGAAAACCAAAAGTTATATCAAGATGATTTTTTTGACTTTTTGAAATAAATTTTTAGTCAGGGAACAGTCAGTCTTAGTCCTCTTCTTCCATGCTAAAAATCGATTTCAATGGTTTCTTCGCCGTCATTTAGAATATTTGTATGTGAAAACAGAAGTAATATGATAACAAAATATAGCAATATAGACAAGACAGCATTTTATAACGTTAAAATAATCATTTATCGTTAGCAAGCCCATGTAATACAAAATTCTGTACAAAAGAGAATAACAATATTATTGAACTTTAATTTCCTGCAAAAACTATGCATTTTCAAGACATTGGCATTCATAATTTTATGCTGATATTACAAAACTGTTAGGTTTTATTAAGTTCGATTGGTTGACCGAGTTAATCTAAGGAACTATTTTTTCAAATAGAAAATTTATTTTTGTATTGGATAATTAAAGTTAGCTGTAGGTTATATAATCGTACTTGCCGTTCTAGGTACCTGGGGTAAGTAGCAGCTAAAATCTAGTTTTTCATATGAATACTTTGAGCGTCTATAATATGCATATATTCAGGTGTGTCTCACAATTTGTGCCGTCGCCAGATCGCTTAATTTTGCCTCAAAATTAGATTAAGGTGCTTCTGAGAGAAATTCTCGACATAGCGACAGCTACATATGAGAATGATAGAGTAAAATGGTACCTATTAAATATAGTGGTACTGAGTTTATTTAAGATGACAAATTACAAGTTTTGTTGAAAAAAGAAACGCATTAATATTTTCTACTGGTGCGTTGCCAGCTTTTGGGGTGGGTGGGCCCCGGAGCCCGGCATTACCTAATGCGAAACGCAGTGGCATAAAGCCACAACTTCACGCCGGTTTTAAATGCCGGTGGTAATTATCCGGTCGAGTCTGCCCATGCGTGTCGCCATTGCTAGCGGCGTGCCTCTCCCACTCGTACTTTAGTCGCCTCTTACGATACCACCAGTACCAGGGTGATCCTATTCTAAGCCGGGAACACACTTGATGTGAACGGATTGTCTTAACGCTAGGTTAAGACACTATTCTGTCTATCCTGCAATGAGCGGAATACAGAACCTACAAAAGAATATAGCGTGAAGTAAAAAAAATTGAGTAATTCATTTATCGACATTCGTCTAGTTTGAGTCTATTACATATTAATTATCAACTAAGCGTTCCTTGAGTGACACTTCCAACGTGTAATTACACAAGCTCTCCACAAATTTACATCGGATATCGACGGCGGTTTGCGCAAGTTGTGGGTAAATCAATCATTTGAGCCTATGATTTCTATATAACTGAATTTAGTTTTAAGCCAGTCGTGGCGCAGGAGCACAGTTGTGTGACTTTAAACGCGACTGGTTGTGGGTTTGAACCCCACATATTGGCGACTGGTTGTGGGTTCGATTCCCCATCGAGGCAATTTAATATTTATTTAAATTCACATTTTCATTTATTCGCTTTGTTGTTGATGCAAAAGAGCGGCGTTGACTTTCACCACTTAACACGCAATGAAGAAGTCGGTGGAAAGTGGGTAACGGAGAGTCTCATCACTGTTTCCCGCTGTTTGCGGAATACAGCGTGAAGTTTATTTTATTTTATAACTTAATTTCATATGAAGTGCACAAGGTTCACGCTATATGTAGGTAGAGGGTATCTAGTGCTAGGACAATTCGTTACCAACTTCTGCGGAATTTTCAAGACATTGATTGTTAAGTGACAGAACTCACGTGTTTCGTGCGTTAACAGTATCGGTATTTATTTCGATAAGTGTAAATCGAACCCACGATCGACGCATTTACAGTAACACCAAACGTATTACAGGTATATTGTTACATAATTGTGATGTATCTTCTAAAATTTTATTCTTCAAATTGTACTGGCTATCACTAAAAAATAGAAAGAGCTCAAAACAAAAATGTATGATATTTGCTATAATTCAGCCTAAGTATAGTCATAAAAATATAAATAATCATTAAAACCATATATTTAAATATAATTCCTTCAAGTATGAGGTAGATTTAAGAAATAAACCGAAAAACCGAGGAAAATTTCGCATAATATATAATTGTTTTATGTTACAGAGCATTCAACTAAAAGGCATCTTAATAAGGTTTATTTTAGGTTTTGTATACGCTACCTCTGTTACAATGGCTTATTCCTGGAGCTAATTAGAGTAACGTAAGTTAGGTGTTTGTGAGTGTGAATGAAGTATTTTTGTATCTATATTTTTATTCAGTTTCGCGCTGTTTTCTGGATATAGCAGGCAAACCGACGCATTGCGTGTTAAGTGGCTGAGCTCTTCTGACGGTTCTTAATACCAGGGCGACGAAATGAAAAAATATATAAAATATAAATATTCATTCCTCCGGGTAGGTATCGAATCCACAATTTACGCATTTACAGTCAAACGCTTATGCCAATGGTCTACAATCTATCTACATAAATACTCGTAAT
>DWGR01002979.1:0-12810 GCA_018247715.1 Heliconius burneyi | reverse complement strand
TATTCAGCAGTTTTCACGTGAAAGTGGAACCAACAGCGATCCTCACAAGCTGTCACATTAATAATATTATTGGATTCATTTAATGATACCTAATGTATATATATATAATTTTCATTGAATTTCTATACTTAGATATTGAGGCCGTCGTTGTGCTGTCGCACAAGGCTGTGACAGTAACGTGACGGTTGTGGGTTCGATCCCTACTCGAGGAAGTGAAATATTTATTTACGTTTGTATTTCCATTTCATCGCTCTGGTGTAGTTGTCATAACTATCCTGCTGTGTACGGGATACAGCGTGAAGCTGATTTAATTTTGAGTTTTTAATCATTATTAAGCAGGGCAATATACCGTGCACTCACGCTTCAGTGAAATTATCAGAAATGCCTACATTTTTTTATCAATCGATGACCCCTTTTGTTCATTTATATTTCTTTTATTGGTTTCTAATATTATTTAAAGTTGTCGAGTTTTGTGTATTATTTCAAATCAAATAGAGATAGCAAAGATAGACCACCATGGCACAGTGGTTATGGATTCGATTTCCATGAGGAAGAATAATTTTTCTTTCCCCGCTTTGTTGATATCATGGAGCAGGAGCACAAGCGTGCGATTGAAAACACGACGGTTGTGGGTTCGATTCTCACTCGGGGGAAAGAAATATTTGATATACCCATTCCCTCGTTCTAATAGCGAAGGAAAACGTGGTGTTGAGCTTCGTCTCTCAACACACAATGCCATAATAGGAATGAAGTAACTGTAACCTAGTGTCAACACTAGGTTTCCTTGCCTAATCTGCTATGTGCGAGAAGCGCGAAGCTAAGATATGACAAAGTAAGTTTCTCTACTCTCCATGGAATTTTGAGGTAGAGTGGTGCGTGTGGACAGAATATCTTAGGTCTAGGTTCCATATGACTACCCTGCTATATGCGGGATACAGCGTGAATCTATTACAGTATCTTAATTGGCTGGCTTGTAAAAAATATTTTTGAACTAGCCCATTTAAAATATTTTGATCATAATACGTGATAATATTGTTTGGCTTCTCATATAAAAGGGAAGGCAGAGGGAACCTGGTGTCAAGTTCCTAAGTTCCACATTTTTTGCCCAATTTTCAAGACAACATGTCTTAGACGTAGAATGTAAAGTCACGATGAAACAAAAATAGTTGGTTTTGCTATTTATAATCAAACATTGTACCCTTCCCTCACAACGGACTTCTATTTTTTTTTAACTCTAATCCAAAAAAAACATCACAAATTAGAACCAACGACCATTGACATAGTAAGGAAAGCCTACTGTACACACAATTTAAAGTAACCATACCAGTATTGTATAACTTTCAGTTAATTGCAAACTATTACGATGAAAACTAGATATTACATAAAGGCACTTGCCTTTAACGAACTTAATATTGATGTACTCGTAATGTTAGAGTAAGGTAGCGGATACAATTTCAAATTAATGTTATTTTTTTTAGCTTCCAATAAATCCCACACGCAGCAGGGTAGGCGGAGGGAAGCTAGTGTTCAGACACTCCGTTCCCTATTAGTGTTTCTTTATACATAATTATATACACTATTCCGTATACAGCAGGGTAGGTAGAGGGAACATAAGGCTGAAAGTCTCCATTCCCCACACGATGCCCAATTTTTGAGACGTTACATGTTGCATGGCAAAATCCATTGCTGCGCTTTGTCTTATTACCAAAGCGAGGAAATGAACTAAAATCTATCCCCCAACGGTAACCGAACCCACAGCCGTCTCGTTAACAAGGACGCTGCTACTGCGTTTAGACGATTTATGAGATTTATAACAGTTAAATATTTATTGTAAAGTTTTTTTTAAACATGCGAACACATGTTAGCTAAATAAGAAACTTAAGAAAAAATTTAAAAGGTTAGTGTATATTATATATATATAATATTAAATTATTTTTATAATTAATTATTTAATTATTTTACAATTATTTTTATAATTAATTAAAAAACTTACCGTTATAACAAAACGCGTCTTTATTTGGCCGATCAGTTGATGATACTAACAATAATGTAAGCTTTTAATGAATATCTATTTCACGAATTATTGCAAAAAAACTGTATACATATGTAGATATGTATACGAAATATTTTTCACATAGTCTGTTCGTTCGTTTGGCTGAATATTTTAGGGAGTTTGTTATTTTTTTTAAGTATTAATTCATGCATAGGTTTAGTAGTTAGGGCACGTCGATAGACTGAGTTATGAAAGGTTTATGAAGGAGGAGGAAGTAAGTAAGAAAGCATGAGGATCCCCCACCATTTGGAGGGCATGCATATATCCCGCATATGTGTGGGTTGATAACAGCGGACCAGAGGATAGAGATGCATGCAGAAATCGTAGCCTTTGGCGGTTCATTCTTCTCTGACTACCCAGCTGTAGATAAAGCGTGAGCATATATATCGGTCTAAAGGGATCTGGAAAGTGCAGAAAAAAGTTTCTTATATGGTTTCTCTGCCTACTTCGCAAAATGCAAGAGACCATAGTGAAAAACACTGGAAAGGAAAGTCAATAAAATTATTAACATATAAAAGATTTTGTTTTGACAATCGTTAGCATCAATTAACTCTTCGAATGGCTCTTTCTATTAATTACTTCACCTCATATATTATATAGGCGTTTATTATATATTATATTTGATTTGTTGTCAGAGGAAAATTGGGAACCTAGTGTTAAGACACTTTGTTCCCATTAATATACCTCCCTTGTGCCTCTGCGCAACGATAGGCCTCAATTCGGACAAATTTCTTGTAAATACGCCAGAAGTGGTGTAATCCACATTAGCGTCTATAATATAAACGTCGGCGTTTGTTAAATTGTACAGGAAAAAACGTGCATAGACATATTTGAATTAAATATTAGTGTAATCGCTTTCAATCACCGTGACAAGTAATTTTTTCGCAATACGCCAAATATTTCATACGTCCGTTTGATATTTTTAACGTTTCGGTTCGGAGTTTATGTATGAGAATGAACTCTGACTGAACTGATGAACTGACTCGTCCTTGGAATTTAAAGTGAGTGGTCATAGCGCACGGGCAGTTACCAAGAGACGCGGATCCAAATACTGTTGCGAACAAATTTTTGTACGTTTTCTAAAAAGGATTTTTCTTTCCTAAGTGTACACATTTAATAATTCCAAAATATTTGACTTTTTCGTTTATTTCTTACATTATTTGGTTGACAGAGATCAGCCAGTTGTGTAGTGAGCTTAACTTGCGCCCGGGGCAAAGTACCTTTTCAGCGCCCCCTCGCCCCCCCCCCCCCTCGAATATAATTTATATGTAAAGTATACTTGCAATTAAAAAAGTCTTTAACGAGACAAAGAATGTAGTTGAGAAAACAAGACTACATTTTGAAATGTACAGGTATAAATATTTACCAAGAAATATTTGAGCAAAGCGAGCGGAGTGCTCTAATGGAGACTTACAGCACTTTTTGTCACCAATAGGCTCCCAAACGGTTTGACCGATTGAGATGAAAATTTGCAAACATATAGAGATATTACTACATAGATGGTTTTAGGCGAAAAAAAATTCAAAATATTCAATGGACATTCCTGTAAGCAGGTCATCTGCACGTGGTCTCTTCTGGATAACGCTAGGTGCCTGCTATAGATACCGATCAGGTCATTAATGTAACTATAATTGAGTTTAGAAAACAATTGATGCTCGCTTCGCTCAACATGTGAACGCCACCGAAATTTTGTTAGTGCAGCGAGTCAAAATTGAGGTCCGGTTCGCGCCCCTGATTAAACACACGCAGTGAAAATTAATATGTCAAAATTAATTTCAGTTTGCGGATTGAACGTTCGCATGAAAATGAAATGCCACTTTCAGGCTAGGAAAAACATCTCCGTACAAGTTTATAAAAGTAAGAAATCCTAATGGGGTTTTAGGTTCATTTTGTAGTCATACGAGTATATCTCAAAAAAAAAAAGTTCTATTTCACTGAAATCTGTATTATAAAACTTAACCAAGGCCGTTATCAATATTATCCTTGTTTAATAAATTCAACGTCTATTAGAAAAGAAAAGACTTCACTTTTTCTATTGTCCTTTCACAACGCCTGTTTGGAATTTTAGCTAGCTCAACCATTAATGATTCAAGCTAATGGAACTCTTCTTCTTCCTGGTATTAATCCCTGCTATTGCCAGGGTCTGCGTTCCTACTCAACCTACTCCACTTTGCACGGTTTTAGCGTCCTCGGTTGTTAGACCATTGACTCTCATGTCCTTTTTTTTTTCCCGTGGGGAAACCTTGTTACGGGTATCCGCATGCCGGGTAAAATGCGATGCGGATTATGTGAGACTCATGCTCCTGACTAAAACCCCACGAAGGTGCATCACTCTGCATTTTTTCGAAGCCGCGGGTACACTTTCATATTCTACCGTGACTTCGAAGCAGTTGCTTAGTTAGCTAAGCACTTCTTCTTTACATACCCTCCTATATTGTTGATCCCGCGCCAAGACTGACACGCGTCTCCTCTTAGGGATATATACTTATACGACGGCAGCTTCCCCGCATCTGCCGTCCACTAATCCCTTCTACGGGGGCTGCAAATTCGCATTATCACGTCGTCTGCGCCCTCCTCTCCTGCAGCGAATGGAACCAGGTAAAGCCTCTTTCTCTCTGATTCTTTCTGCTGCTTCCTTTTGCGACATTACGTATTCACAAAAGACAACCATCTCATGCCATGCCTGTTCATTCCGAACGATAGCCTTGACCAAGGCTGGTAGCGACAAGTCAACGCCAAGTGTCCTAATTAGGTGTCGCCTCGGATGTTCCTACAGGGGACGCGCTTGTAGCGTGTGCAAGGCACTATCTTCTGTATCTCCACATTCATGACATCGAGTCGATTCTTCACGATTGTTTGTGTTCCAGCACTTGGAGTGGCTAACCGCTCTTCCCATTCTCGCATTAAGTGTTCCTAGGCAACTTGTTTCAGCTGATTTACACTTACTAAATGATTATTTGTCCTACAGTTCTCAGATCTAAGAAAGTAGATCGCAGCATGAACTCTAGCGTCCAAGTCCCAAGGCGGGGTACCCGCAAGGACACATGCTGCTTCGTACGAAATTGTTCGATAACCTCGGATAATCCTTATGGCCATAACACGCTGTGGGCGTCGTAATTGTGCTCTATTTTTTATATTCAGAGCATCGTACCACACTGGAGCTCCATAGAGACCCATTGAGCAAACAATTTGTACGTAGAGGCGACGGCATTCTATATTAGGCCCGCCTATATTTGGTAACAAGCGGCCTAAAGCACTGGCTGTAGCAACAATCTTAGGTGCTAGCTGTTGGAAGTGTTCAATAAACGTCCATTTGCTGTCCAGAATAAGACCTAGGTATCGCATAGTCGATTCCACTGCAACAGACACCCCATCTACAAGCAGATGTGTTCCTTGAGGAGGTCTACGCCTAGATCTATGAAAACAGAGTGCTTTTGACTTGCCAGCGGATACCTCTAAGCCCAGTTGTCGAATTTTGAGTATCACGTCGGAAACGGCTGCTGTAGTTGTTCTTACTGCTACGTCAATGTTTTGAGCTTGCACCAACTTCAGAGTATCGTCGGCATAGCACAGAATATTTACCCCTGACGGCATTTCTCCACGAAGCACCCAGTCATATGCGATGTTCCATAGGAGCGGTCCAAATACTGAACCCTGTGGAACACCGCAAGACATTGCGAGATTTTGCCAACCAACTTGTCCCATAAAAGATACTTTCCGGTCAGTTAAGTAAGAATGAATTATTCGACAGAGGTAAGATGGTACCCTGTGAAACTTTAAGGCCTCTTTTATACATTCCCAGGGAAGAGTGTTAAAAGCATTGGCTATATCTAGTGACACTGAGATTTGTAAGATTTCTCACTTTTAAAATTGCATCAATCGTAGATCGACCTGCACGAAAACCAAACTGTCTAGCTGATAAATCATTCCCACTAGAAGTCAAATTCTGGACAATGAACTCGTTCAAAAAGTTTCCCCACTTCATTAAGCAGAACTATAGGCCGATAAGACGAAGGACTATCGGCTGGTCGGTTATCTTTTTGTATAAGTATTAAGTGGCCATCTTTCCATAATGAAGGGAAAACTCCCTGTTCGAGGCAGGACGTGAACAGTCTGCGTAGTCGTTCCTCTAACTTGTTTAAGGTCAAGATTTGTACCCAGATCATACCCGGGACACCATCAGGACCAGGTGCGGCTTTTTTGTTGCGTAATCTAAGTACTGCCGCGCTTAGTTCTTCTTGTGAAATAGATGGTATTTCCGCCTGTATGTTAAGTTGACATACATGGAGGTATAAACTCGCCTCTATGTGGAAAAAGAGTCTCTAAAATAATTTTTTAAAACGTGTGGCTCTAGCGTTTCTGTCAGAGGAGGTGTCCAAGGGCGAAGTTTATTTCGAATCATCAAATATGGTCGACCCCATGGGTCTCTATTAAGGGAATCTAGCATTTGAGTTTTCCCTATCTCTTTACTCTTTTGGATAGCAGTTTTAAGATCTCCTTTTGATTCCTTATAAATCCCATATAGGCGTATTTCTTCAGCCTGAAATTGAGGACTTCTCTTCTGTCGTTTTCTACGATGTCTTGAATATTCACGCCAAGTAGCTACGCAACGTACCCGAAACTGTGCGATCTCAGCATTCCACCAATAAACTCTATAGCGAGGACGTTGAATTCCAGCACGTAGCATAGATGCATCACATATGTTCGTTACAGAGCTACTGAAACATTCCACCTCCTGTTCTATGTTGATAGTTAATTCTTGAGATGAGCATGCCCATGCTTGTACCAGGGCAGCTTCTTTTAGTAATTCTTTATCCAACGATCTTAGGCTCCAACGTGGTTTTCGTCCAGTTTTACCTTTTCTAGGATTTGTAAATGGGTTTTTAATAATATTAAATCATATATACAGATGATCTGATAATGTTTCAACTTCGTCTATTACTTTCCATCCATGAATTTTATTCGCTAGAGCTGGACTTGCAAATGTGACATCAACTATCGACCCACCATGATAGCGCACGCAGGTATTAACCTTTGTTCAAAACAAGTAAACTACATTCCGCCACCCAATCTTCCAAAACTTCTCCCCGTGCATCAGTCGCTGGGGAGCCCCACGCTGTAGATTTTTTCGTTAAGATCCCCAGCAAGTAACACGTAATTGTGAGGATTATTCCTTATAGTGACTGTAATATCCAATAGAAAATCCTCAAAATCAGCGAGATTTCTGTTCGGCGAAAAATATACACCTATGATAAAATAATCCCTCCACTTAAGAGCGACATAACCTTTTCCTCTTTTCACGACCGACACCGGAGTAACGTCTCCCGAAAATACAACGGTAACTAAATCATCTACATCTCCAAACCACTTAGATTTTTGTGGCACAAAGTAAGGTTCAGCCACAATAGCTACAGCTATAGACCATTCAGCCATACTCTGAAGGAGCAAATCTTGAGCTCGAGCACAATGGTTGATATTGGCTTGAAGAATGTGGATTGTCTTGTCCATTTTATTCAATAGTTATGTCAGACGCCTCTGCGGTACCTACATTTTTTGACAAATCATGTACCTGAATTTCTCTTCTCCTATTCGCCTTTTTAGTCGTTGGAGGACAACAAAGTTTGCTACCTAATCTATGATCGCTAGGCTTATTTGCTTCATCGCATATTGAACATTTTGGTATTGCCAAGCAATTAGATTCTTTGTGACCCTTTGCTCCACAGCGATAGCAATTTTCACTACGATCTACCTCTGATGTGCACTGAGCTCTCACATGCCCACTATGATGGCAACCATAGCAACGCATTTCTCTAGGTGGAAGAAGTTTGAGTTTAGCAGATATCCATCCTACTCTTATCCTACCTTCTGCTCCTAACTTTTTTGCTACATCAATAGGACAACGCACCCATACCACTCCAGTGCCATTAGCAAACCGCTTAACATCTCCTGCCTTAATCATTTCCTCTGAGCAGGCCCCTTTCTAGGCAACGACAGAAATTACCTCATTCATTGAAACTGAATCATCAAGGCCCAGGATCCTCATTTCTGCACATTTTACAGGTCTAGAAATTTTAACTACGCCCTCAGGTAAGACCTCTTTTAACTTTTGTGCCAGAGCATCTGCTTTATCTCCGCTTGTGGCGCCGGGTACCTGGAGTACCCTAGCCCCAGTAACCGATTTTTTAAAATGGAGTCCCGAAATCCCACAACTATCAAGACTAATTTTTTGTTTAGCATCTGCCAAAATTGCCGCATAAGTTAATCCTTGTTTTTCGGGTGACAAATTAATAACGACTGCTGTCGTCCGAGGTGGACGTAGCCTTACCGCCCGGGATCTTTTCGAGGGAGCTTGCATTTTATCTGACTTGGCCTTTCTCTTTGTTCGGGCTACTACTGTCCAGCCAGCTTCTTCAGCCACAGCTTCCATATCATTTGGAGTCTGTGAGACTAGATCCTGATTCTTATGGATAGAACCTTTCTTACCTTTCTTTCCTTCCTTGCTGTCCTGTCTTTTCTGTTTCTCTATAACAGTATTATTTGATTCCCCTTCAGATGCTTTATTCAAAGATATCCTCGTTTGATCAGATCCTCATGTCCTGCATCATGACATCCAACCAGCGCTTTCTTGGGCGTCCGAGAGGTCTCACTCCAGGGACTAATGTAGCAAGCCACATGCATCCGACATAGTTCTAAGGCTGGCGCGTAAAGTGGCCAAACCATCTCAGGCGACGTTCTTGGAGCTTATCCGCTATGTGACGGACTCCAACTACCTCGAATGAACATTTTTTTTATAGGAAAAGCATGGCAAACGAGCGTACGGGTCACCTGATAGTAAGCGATCACCGCCGCCCACGACACCGCGTAACACCAGAGGAGCTACTGGTGCGTTGCCAGCTTTTGTGGTGGTTGGGCGCTGGAGCCCGGCATTACCTAATGCGAAACGCAGTGACATAAAGCCACTACTTCACGCCGGTTTTAAATGCCGGGGGTGGTGTTGCGTATGCGGTCAGACCATGTTACTCCGCACATCCACCTCGGTATCTTCAATGCCCGTGACGTGAAGCTCTTGAGTGTGCCGAGATAGTGCTGGCAAACATTCACTGCCATATAAAATAACCGGTCGGATCATGCTCTTGTATATCAGACCTTTTAGTTTAGGCGGTATCCTGCGATCGCAGACCACACCAGTGACATCCCGCCATTTAGCCGCTTTAGTGCTTATCCGGTTATAGACATGATTGATGCCTCCAGACTCGTGCATAACGGATCCAAGGTAACTGAACTTTTCCGACTTAATGGCTAGTTCAGGACTTATATGGATAGTGCCCGAGTCCGGGCTCCCGCAGGCCATATACTCGGTCTTCGACATATTAAGTATAAGACTGCCGTTCTCAAGTGTACCCCTCTTTAACGACGACGACGGCCGACTGTATTGAGGCCGTCAGCCGGCCGGCTGATTGAGGGCCGTCTGCCCAATCAGACGCAATACAGGTTCATTCATTCATACAGTATATTTTTTCCTTCTGTATTACGAGGAACGTGGTCAAAACCCGCGCCAATATACATAATCATACGGCTCAGCAGCCTTACCGACATGACCGTTTAAGTCTCCTCCAAACTAAAAGCACTTCGGATCCTGAATTCTATGTGATATAAATATCACATTTATTTAAATGAAACTAAAGATGTTCAGAAAATTTTTAGATATCTAGTTATAGGTATATGATTAAATATATACGGAAACTACTCTGCCTACCTTGCTGTGTGTGTCATCATGAAGCTCTTTGTTTTTTTTAATACATATAATTAAATACTTTTACGGGCTTTGTGAGTTGCGCTCGGGGCATTATGTCACCTTGCCCCCTCCCCCTCACTATGCCCCTGAAAGCAGCAGTGTCATAACACTCACTGTTTCCGGTCGTCTTTATATTGAAATAACTTTTTTCATAGAGGTGCACAGCGATCGCCTATAAAAGCGATTTTTGGTGCTGACAGAGATGAGAGACAACGTGTTAAGACACTCTGTTTCATGGCGGATTTTAACGCCGCACTGTGAATTATAAGAGCGGGGAAGTGAAAAAAAAATCACTAGCGAAAATTTTACCCACAGCCATCGCGTTTACAGTCATTCGCGGTTAATCGTTAATATATTATAGCCAAATTTATAATATCTTTAGATAAATTGTAGCGTGTGCTTTATTCTGACGATAAAGCAAGATTTTTGTAAAGTTTCATCTAAATCTATTCAGCAATTTTCACGTGGAAGTGGAACAAACAGCCATCCTCACAAGCTGTCACATTCATAATATTATTGGATTCATTTAATGATACCTAATGTATGTTATATATATAATTTTCATTGAATTTCAACATTTAGATATTGAGGCCGTCGTTGGGCTGTCGCACAAGGTTGTGACTGTAACTTGACGGTTGTGGGTTCGATCCCTACTCGAGGAAGTAAAATATTTATTTACGTTTGTATTTCCATTTCATCGTTCTGGTGTCGATGTCATAAGTATCCTGATGTGTGCGGGATACAGCGTGAAGCTGATTTAATTTTAATTTTTTAATCATTATTAAGCAGGGCAATATACCTTGCACTCACGCTTCAGTGAAATTATCAGAAATGCCTACATTTTTTTATCAATCGTTGACCCCTTTTGTTCATTTATATTTCTTTTATTTGTTTCCAACATTATTTAAAGTTGTCAAGTTTTACATATTATTTCAAATCAAATAGAGATAGCAAAGGTAGATCACCTTGGCGCAGTGGTTATGGATTCGATTTCCATGAGGAGGAATAATTTATCTTTCCTCGCTTTTTTGATGTCATGGTGCAGGAGCACAAGCGTGCGATTGAAAACGCGATGGTTGTGGGGTCGATTCTCACTCGGGGGAAAGAAATATTTGATATACCCATTTCCTCGTAATAATAGCGAAGCAAAACGTGGTGTTGAGCTTCGTCTCTCAACACACAATGCCTTAATGGGAATGAAGTAACTGTAACCTAGTGTCAACACTAGGTTCCCTTGCCTAATCTGCTATGTGCGGGAAGCGCGAAGCTAAGATAGGACAAAGTAAGTTTCGCTACTCTCCATGGAGTTTTGAGGTAGAACGGTGCGTGTTGAACAGAATATCTTAACTCTAGGTTCCATATGACTACCCTGCTATATGCGGGATACAGCGTGAATCTGTTAAAGTATCTTAATTGGCCTGTTTGTAAAAAATATAATTGAACCCATTAATAGCGCATTTAAAATATTTTGATCATAATACGGGATAATATTTTTTGGTTTCACATAAAAGGGAAGGCAGTCAAGAGAATAGTGTCAAGTTCCTAGGTTCCACATTTTTCGCCCAATTTTCAAGACAACATGTCTTAGACTTAGAATGTAAAGCCACGATGAAACAAAAATAGTTCGTTTTGCTATTTATAATCAAACATTGTACCCTTCCCTCACAACGGACTTCTATTTTTTGTTTTACTCTAATCCAAAAAAATCATCACAAATTAGAACCAACGACCGTTGACATAGTTACGAAAGCCTACTGTACACACAATTTAAAGTAACTATACTAGTATTGTATAACTTTCAGTTAATTGCAAACTATTACGATGAAAACTAGACATTACATAAAGGCACTTACTTGCCCTTAACGATTTTAATATTGATGTACTCGTAATGTTAGAGTAAGGTAGCGGATTCGATTTCAGATTAATGTTCTTTTTCAACTTCACGCTAAATCCCACACGCAGCAGGGTAGATGGAGGGAATTTAGTGTTCAGACACTCCGTTCCCTATTAGTGTTTCTTTATACATAATTATATACACTATTCCGTATACAGCAGGTAGAGGGAACATAAGGCTTAAAGTCTCCATTCCCCACACGATGCCCAATTCTTGAGACGTTACATGTTGAATGGCAAAATCCATTGCTGCGCTTTGTCTTATTACCGAAGCGAGGAAATTAACTAAAATCTATCCCCCAACGGTAACCGAACCCACAGCCGTCTCGTTAACAAGGACGCTGCTACTGCGTTTAGACGATTTATGAGATTTATAACAGTTAAATATTTATTGTAAAGTTTTTTTTAAACATGCGAACACATGTTAGCTAAATAAGAAGCTTAAGAAAAAATTTAAAAGGTTAGTGTATATTATATATATTGAATATATATATTGAATAGATATAACTATAACATCTAAATTACTACTACAACAGCTTCCAATGACCAACTCAATTCAATTTCCAATTATTTTTATAATTACTTAAAGAACTCACCGTTATAACAAAACGCGTCTTTATTTGACCGATCAGTTGATGATACTAACAATAATGTAAGCTTTTAATGAATATCTATTTCACGAATTATTGCAAAAAAACTGTATACATATGTAGATATGTATAAGAAATAATTTCACATAGTCTGTTCGTTCGTTTGGCTGAATATTTTAGGGAGTTTGTTATTTTTTTTTAAGTATTAATTAATGTATAGTTTAGTAGTTAGGGCACGTCGATAGAATGAGTTATGAAAGGTTTGTGAAGGAGGAGTAAGTAAGTAAGAAAGTATGAGGATCGCCCACCATTTGGAGGACATGCATGCATTCCGCATATGCGTGGGTTGATTACAGCGGACCAGAGGATAGAGATCCATTCTTCTCTGAGCTGTAGATAAAGCGTGAAGTGAACCTATAAAACGTTTTGATGATTTGAAATTTAAAAAAAGAAAAACTTTAAAAAGTCATCACATTATA
>DWGR01002978.1:0-12813 GCA_018247715.1 Heliconius burneyi | reverse complement strand
CCGTCCCTGAAGAAATGTAAGCACTAAGTGGCTCCCTGTGAGGAAGTCGACGACTGTAACGGCGTCCCCTGCGGGACTCGAACCTCGGCTTGCAGCCGTCGAGCGGATTGAAGCTTTACTCTGTATTCCCCATTAGTGTTAAAATACTCTATTCTCCGATAAGATACTTTCATTTCTCACTTTCTGCAGAATTCTTGCTCAGAGGCATTGCGTCGTGAATGGTGAAACTCAACGCCACACTTTGCCTTGTTACTAGAGTAAAGAAATGAAATATATAATATTTTTCATTTTCCCGAGTGGGAACCGAAACCACAATCGTCGCGCTTACAGTGGTGTACCATGACGACCCGAATACACCTACAATAAGCATACCCATACATACCAGTTATATCGTATAGTATCTAGTACTCGATAGAAAATATATTACCATACAAAAAAGACACATATAGTAATAATTATTTATTTTGGAAAAAGAAATGTACTTGGAAAAACACATCATTTTTCAGGGAAAATGACAATTTGGTTATAAATATAAAAATAGGTTTTAAATGGAAACATTTGTAGGCGAACATTCGTAAAATTCAATCAATCATTTCTGTTACGCATTGAGAGTTCACTGTATAGTGTTTTATTATTGGCAATTTGTTTTTCAAAGATCTCATGTGTATGACATAAGCTGCTTTGTTTTAGACATTTTTGATTACATTCCATTTTTTAGATTCACGCTGTAGAACGGTAGACAGAGGGACCCCAGTGTTACGACACTCCGCCGATATTTAGAAGCAGTTGAGTGGAGGACGTTAACGCCCGCCCTTTGCCTCGATACCAGAACGAAGAAATGAAAATATAAATTTATATAAATATTTTCTTTGCTCGCGTGAGGTTCGAACCTACAATATGTCGCGTTAATAGCCACACTTTGTGCCCCTGCGATACGACTGGCCGCAAATTGATTGGTCTTTTGTATTAAATATTTTCTTAACACTACGTTACCTCTGCCTACCCTGCTATGTGCGGGATACAGCGTGAATCTGAAAAAAAAAATATCAGACGAGACCTGAACACATCGTCAGTTTGAACTATGAAATTTCACATGTTACATGCAAACTCGTGAAACGCTCGCATGATTTAGCGCTAATCACTGTGGAATGTGACGTCTAACAAACGACGCACGCCAGATTACAAGTATTGATTCACGAGTGCCATTCAAAATTTAATCTCGAATATATTTCAGGGCGGCGCTAAGCTGCAAGTAATCCTTGCTTATTTATTACTTTCTAACGCCGGGGGCTGTTGGAAAAAACGTTGCGATATTGACAATTCGTTGCAAATTCTGAAAAAAATAGTTAGTGAATTATCTCTTTTGATAATAGTTATTCACGTTAAAATAAAAATTAAATCAGTTTTCATCTCGTTACGTTTCACGTCGTAAAAATTACTGGACAGATTTTTATAAAACTTTATTTTCTATAGCTATTAGTATTCGGCAACATAAAAGATATATATCTTTTTCTAAATACCTGATGACATATCCAGGCAGCCTGTCTTATCTTAATCTATGAAATATAATAATATATAATAATAATAGCGCCTTAAGTAAAGTTTGTCAACATGACGCGTATTTTAAAAATCGCAGATCTAATATCGAACTCTAGCAGCACAGCTAACCTTTATGAAATATGAATGGAAAAGTGTTCGTCATGATGAGAGCAGTTTCTACTGGCATTTGAAAATTAAAAAACCCGATGTGCAATTCGAAGTCCTCGACGAAGAACCAAAAAACTAGGAAGATCTTATCTTCTTTATGCGGCCAATATCTGTCAATATACCGCTTCCTAAATATGAAAAATATAAATATCGAAAAGTTACGTGGCATTATTAAAATAAATAATTGCATACATAACTTACTGAAATTAGTAAGTTAAACATTAAATGATGCTACTGAGCATCAT
Organism: Heliconius burneyi; assembly: GCA_018247715.1. Lineage (NCBI taxonomy): Eukaryota > Metazoa > Arthropoda > Insecta > Lepidoptera > Nymphalidae > Heliconius > Heliconius burneyi. The sequence goes on along the minus strand of DWGR01002978.1, from coordinate 10,861 downwards.
TGTATCTTTTGGAACTACTTATGCACAACGGGTGGTAAATGCAATTAGTAAGTGTGGCAAGGGTCATAAAAGGTCAATGGGGCATGCCAATTATGTAGCGGGAGGCACCTAGTCGATAATAAATAAGGAATAAAAAAAAAGTAACATATTTTAGTTGCTGAAATGGGAGACGTGTGACAATAAAAATAAATATCTACTAACTCTAATTGAAATCTATAACATTTGTAACATAATAAAATTAAAAAACGTGAAATATGATGACGTTGGTCTTTGGTATGGCGGTAACATAGCCACCCACTGCGTTCCACTTTCCAACAGCATCACCTATCAAGATACTGCTGGCAACCGTGGGTGGTTTCAGACGTTACATTTTGTATTAAGCAAGAACTAAAATAATAATATTGTAAACGGCATATTCAATTAAAATTATTTAATGTTTCCTAAAATTATTAATATAATAGCTGTCACTGACACCTGTCTTTTCGTTATTAATATACGACTCATTAATGCTATGATTCTAAGTTAAAATCGAATTTAATAATATGTTTTAAAACCACAAAATACAAAATCCGGTGCAAAGCTCCACATATTACATTATTTTGACTCTAAGTAAGCGAAAAATAGAGAAAGTAGTGATAGATCACTTCCTCTGCCTATCACTACTACTACCTAGCCTACATGCGGGATACAGCGTGAAGCTCAAAATAAAATATTTATATATATATATATATATATATATATATATATATATATATATATATATAAAAGTAGTTTCTTAGAATTGGCTGTATGTTGACTGTACCACACTTCCAACGTTTGTGTTTAGTACACACGAACTCTGAAGAGAGCATGAATTAATCAGGACGTTTGCATTTCCTTTGGATACGTCTAAATGGATGAGAAAATGCTATATATTTGTCGTTGTTAACTATTTCGTTGATTGCCTCGTTCTATCTCGAGATTTACTTGGATATGGAATAGAATGGAAATGTGAACATTATGAAAATATGGATGTATAGAGAGCGATAGCATCTATAGCTATATTCATTTATGAAGCCTCTTTGTTTTGTAAGTGTAGTTTTTCTTAATATTTCGATTCTTTTAACTAATATAGGAATAAGAAAAATCAATTTTCAATTTATTCAATAAAAATTATTCAATTTATTATTAATAATCTAAATTAATTATATTTTTGTATAGTGAAAGAGTGCAGTATTGCCCAGCGCCTTTCAATATACACTGTCAAAACATTTGCGGGAGCATTTGTAAAACGAAACGAGCTATTTACCAAAGAACTGACGGTCGTTAAAAAATTATTTTATTACGATTACTTCGATTTCTGGTAATTTTTTTTTAAGTTTTAGTTAGATTATATTTTAGTTACAAAAAGTATATCTGACATTTGAATGTTAAAAGCCATATTGAGGTTAGTCGTGGCGCAAGGGAACAATTGTGTGACTGTAAACGTGACAGACTGTGGGTTTGATTTGCAATCGAGGAAATTAAAAAAATATATCGTTCTGGTGTCGAGGCAAAGCGCGGCGTTGAATTCCCCCACTCAAGACGCAATTGTTCCATAATTCATTGGAAAGTGAGGAATGGTAGTGTTTTGAGGGGAGTTTCTTAGCATTAGGATCACCGTTCCCTCTGCCTACCGTGCTATGCGGGATACAACGTGAAGCTAAAAACAGTTACTAAAAGAGTAATGGGTCAAATAACTATTCCTGTATAAACAATATATTAATGGTATTCGATAATGAATCTAATTGTGTTTCTTTTTAATACAATTAAAATTTATATAATTATAATACAAATTTATAAATTTTAATTGTATTAAAACTTTTATAGTCACTATAAAATTAGTCGTCATACTAAAAGCTTTTTATAATATAAAGTATATTTAGACGTTGCTTCCTTATAATATAACCTTATTTTATCTTTAAATATTTTACTTACACTTAGCAAGACAAGACATAATATTATAAATGTCATTCATAAATTATTTTTTTTCCTTTACTTAAATAAATGGGCTTAATACAACAGTCTATGTGAAACAGGGAAACTTTTACGCTTTGAGTGTCACTCCAGTAAGAGACCAGTCGTGGCGCAGGGGCACAAGCGTGTGACTCTAAGCACCACAGGATCTGGGTTCGGTTACTACTCGAGGAAATGAAAATATCAAACCTCGGCATTGACTTCCACCCCTCAACACGTAATCCATAATTCCAGAATTCAAAAGAAACTAGGGAGCGTAGTGTCTTAGTGCCTATTATTTTCTCTCTGCCTACGCTGCTGTGTGCGGAATACAGCGTGAAGCTGAAAAAAAAAAAATAAGTGCCCTTTCATATCAAAATTTGTTGTTCACATTTCAAAATCATTTACATAATAATTATGTAATAACACTGCCAACGTGTCAAATCTCAAACGTCAGTAAATTTCAATAACCCAATTACTCCCTCTATTCAGCGAAACAAAATAATCAATCAAATTCAATACTAATGTCAGTTTTCCTATAATTTTGTAGAGAGTGTTCCCGGCTTAGGATATATTTCCCGGAATAGGATCATCCTGGTATTGGAGGTCTGTAAGAGGCGACTAATGTACGAGTTGGAGAGTCACGTCGCCAGCAATGGCAACACGCATGGGCCGACTCGACCGGATAATTACCACCCCCGGCATTGAAAACCGGCCTGAAGGAATGGCTTTATGCCACTTCTTCACGCCGCCTATGTTCCGCGTTAGGTAATGCCGGGCTCCGGCACCCAATCACCTCATAAGCTGCCAACGCACCAAAAGCTACTCTTGTGATACGTGTATCACAAGAGGAAAAAGAACACCACCCCGTGGGGTGGTGGATGTCTTTTTCCATAAAAAAAGAGAGAGAAAACAAAAAAAAATGTTAAGCTAGCTATATTTAACAGTGTGATAGTGATTGTGGATTTCAATCCAAACTGTTGGCTAAATATAGAGCAGTGTTAAGTTCCAACACTCACTGTTCATGTTAAAGATGTCAAAGGGAAATACAAGAACGGAATATTCTAGAACTTTTGCCAATTTAAAATTGTTAAGATTGTTTTAAGAGTTAACCAAGTAGTATTGATTTCGGCCTTTTTATATAATAGAATATAAGTATTCTTCATCTGTTTTTACCATTTTTTAAGTCATTGCTTGCTGTGTTGAACCTGCACTTCTTGGAAACTGTCAGAGTGTTCTGACCAAAACTGTACTTATTGCTGCAAAAATTATTGTTTAAATAATATTTTTATCATTTTAAAAATGCTATTCCTCACAAAACATAGAAAAATATTTTTAGATAAATAACTTTTGAAAAATAACAATTTCTGAAAATAATATTTATCTTTCCTCTATTGTTCTATTTGCACAATCAATTATTTTCACTATATGTAGATTTGAAATAGTGTGGCGAAAGTAACCGGAACAGTGATTGGGATTGCAATGTTTATACAAAAAATAATTGACTTACTTCACATTGGATGAAAATCTAACAATTTTTTTATTGGTCACCCAAGCCTTTTCAGTTTAAAATAGCTTTTGGCACGTTTACATATAACTTGGCTTTGTTGAAATATAAAAGTAAATTGGTACTATTTGGACGATATAGTGACATTTTTGTTCAAAGCTCGTTTCAAATGTGTCGCCTTTTCCTTATTATAAATAATAAGTTATTTCCAACGTGTCCAATTAATTTTCTTGTTGATTGTAAGTATATATAACAGATGGGAGATTTTTTATACTAAAAACGTATTTTATTGATTTTCACGGCCGTAATGAGAGACTGTGAAGCTACTGTACAACAGAGAGTATAAATACTTTATAGCTGATTAGTCGGAGCGTGTTAAGACACTCTGTTCCAAATAAGATACTTATGTTCCTTACTTTCAGCTGAATTCTAGAGACATTGAGTGTTCAGTGGCGGAACTCAACGCCACGAGGCATTAAATGTAAATATTAAATATTTAATTTTCACAAGTGGGATTCGAACCCACCAATTGTTGCGTTTACAGTTGTACGCTTACACCCCTGCGTCATGACTGGCCTCAAATTGACATTTTAATTCATTAAAAAACATATATTATATTAAAATAATAGCTAACGCTACATACATAATGTCTGCCGCTCACTGTCAATTAGTGTTTAGTATGGGGATTGATAGATTTGAATTATTTGTAACATGTAATTGTATGCGCAGTAAATATTATATCGCGTAATCTATCAGCTTGCTTTGTCTTGTCATTTAGTGGGTGAAATTATTGAAATTTAATTTGAATATAGTCGCTTTGGTGGTGAAAAGAGGTAAATCACATATTAAGAGTTTTGAAATGTTAAACAATAAAGCAAAAGAGTCAAAGAAAAAATATTTTGTCCATTGTCCCGAAACTTCTAATGTATGAGTTGACTCTCTTCACCAGCATAGCGACGTATCGTCGTTAATGTACATTTAATAGCATTCTAATGTAGCAATTCCGCATTTGTGGATTAGGTGTTCGTAATGCATTCGAATCCCATTTCTTTAATTCTGAAGCTGTAAACGCGATTGTGGGTTCGATCTCCACTCGGGGAACGAATATATTTAAATTATTTATATTTCTCCGTTCTAGACAAAGCGTGGCGTTAAATTTCGCATATCAACAATCATTTGCCTGCTATGCGGATCCTTAACTATTTCTTAATTTAAAGTGGAACACGCAACATCCTAAATCCAAATATTAGACAGGCATTAAGACAAGGTAAGGCGCAAGTATTTAAGTAATTCGTATGTCGACTCAACTGAGACTGGGCTTATCTCTAAAATGTAGAAACTAAATTAATGTTCACCAGTTTATTTCATAAATCACCCTTAATTAGAGCACTTGACATATAACTGGTGCACGTGTGCATACAAATGTCCCATATACAGAAACTGTATCGCGTTCGTGTTACGTAGTATTATAGTTGAGATATTTACAGGACTTTTTCGTGAAAATTTTCTAGAAATTAATATAGAAATTTAAAATATCATATTTTAATGGTTAAAAATCGGCCAAGTGCCAGTTGGATTCGCGCATGAAGTGTTCCGTACCATGATCTATAAAATTTGCAAAAATAATCATGGCTTCGGGAGCCCTCTTAAATATTTCTATATTCTGTTTTTTTTCTATTTGTTATTAAAGTGACAATATATGTGAAAATTTCTACTATCTAACTATCACGGTTCATGAGATACAGTGTGGTGACAAACGGACAGACAAAAATCAGGGTCTCAATATCTCTTTGGACTTGGAACCCTACAACGCTCTATCTGAAAGTAGCGTCTAGATACTACTTTCAGATGGTTGGGTATTAGTTATATATAAAAAAACTGTTAGGACTACCCAACCATTTTTTTATAACTAATTAATTAACAAATGAAAATATTAAATATACTGCAAAAGGCTTGAACTCAAATTATAATTAAGTACCAAAAACAATTTTAATAACCGCGACATTAAATACGAAATATCCTTTCATAATTAAATAAACGTGTAGGCGGGTATCGGTTGTCCTCATACATATTATGTTAACCGAATAATTAGTCCCGTTGGAACCCGTTATATTTTAGAAACTGAGTGTTTTCCCGTTCCGCCGTGACATGTTTCGCGAATTTGATATTTATATTATCTTCCGACGCTTTTCTGTTTTGTTTATGTGACAGGGATTTCATTTAATTTAGATATGATAAATAAATGGGAGATTAAATATGTCTAACATATATACTTTTGTTATTTTAATATCATTTATGAACTCTTATATTAACTCGATAGTATAAGTAATTGAAAGGTAATTTGAAATCGATTATTATTGTTAATAAGCTTTATATAGTTATGTCCACATCTATACTTCTATGTAAATAATATAAAGCTGAAGTGTTGGTTTGGCTGAATGCATTGATCTCAGGAAAAAAATAAGATTTGGTTTAATTTGTTTTTATTTTGGACAGTGATTCTTTAACTACCCTCAAACGAAATATAATCTATTGAGAACTCTTAATTTAACTAAAAATTTATAGACAAACAAAAAAAACATATTTCATATTTATTTATTCTATATAATAAGTTTTTGACTAATCTTAGGTGACAAAATGAGACTTACTTGAAACAATCCAAAGCTTGTGTACGAGTTGTTGTGATTTGTCACCTTCTCCGTTGTTCTGCCACTTGCGTGTTCTATCAGACATACCCCTGAAAGTTATAGATTATGTTAATTTATATGAATTTAAAAAATCATTTAAATGTTGAGGGTAACCGTGGCGCAGGGGCACAAGCTTGTGGCCGTAAACGTTTGCTCTCGTTACGAGGCTCGCTTGCTCAAGTATTTGGCGGAAAATGGGGAACAGATTGTTTTAATTTTCAGGTTCCCTCTATCTATAATGTTATATGCAGGATACAGCGTGAAGCCAAAAACAATAAAGATTTGTACAGACATAATAAGTACTTAAATAAATTTATTAATTATAAAATATTAAAATTTTCTTACATTTCCTATATTTGACCTCAAACTAATTAACTTACAGAATCAACTGCGTAACAATACACTTAATAACCATAAAAAATTAAATTGCAAATTTAAAATAACTAACTCTCATAATAAAATTAAGCCGGAAACCGAATGAATTGCCGGCCTTAATAAGCATTCACGGTGAACTTAGAGATCTTCAATTTGCATAAAAAGGAGCATGACTCAAATGACAAAACATTTCGAAGGTCTCTTTCATTTAAGTTTAAAATCGTTAGCGTTGGATTTAATTGACACGGCAAAGGGACGCAGGCTTAATCCGAATTAATTCAAATAGATACTGCCTTAAATCAAAAGCGACGTTTGCTTCGAATTTGTTCTGTTCATTGATATCTGAAACAGATGTGGAGAGGCGATAGGATAGATTAGATAGTTAAGGCTATCCTTGATAAAGTAGTTGATAGAAATCGTCTGAAGTAACTTATTTGGATGAAACATTATTTTTCGCCAGCTTCGCGCTGTGTCCCGTAGAAAGCAGGTTAGGGAGAAAATTCTTAGTGTTAAGATACCCCGTTCCCCACTTTCCACCGAATTATCGAGGCATGGTATGCTGAGTGGTTGAACTCAACGCCACGTTTTGCCTTGTTACCGCTCAACGCACATGGCCTTTAAAAATGAACAAAAAAACTTATTTTTAGCCAAAGTGTTTATATAATATGAATAATATATATAGGTCGTGGCAAAAGAATTTTCTTATTTTGAGTGCATTATTAGTAATCAAGTTTTAATACCATATATATATATATATATATATATATATATATATATATATATATATATATATATATATATATATATATATATATATATATTTCCACACACCACCCACATACACCCACTCGCCCTAAATATATATAACATGATGCTGAAAAATCTTACATATGTGTCTTATAAAAGTCGAAATTTAATATTCGGCCGCCACATATGGATGGATGAAGACAAATCAAAGTTTCAGATCAGCAACTTATATAATAGGCAAAGTTGGTTTCCATTCACTTAGTAAAGTTTCGATTGAAAGCAAGAATAGGCATATTACTAATTAATTCTTGCTCGAAAACTATTGAAGATACCATTAATATTAATGTATGTATGTATCTTTTTACAGTACATTTAATTTTGATATTCCATTTCTAGGTCGATTGATTCTGATATATGATGGACTAATAGTTTATGGGAGTTGGTGTAATTTGTAACATGCAGCAATATATAGATTGTTTTAGATATTTACTATATAGAATATTGGTCCTTCGAGCCATATTAAAGTTGTTACAAAATAATTTAAAGACTAAAGGCCGTTTCGTATAATTTTAGCAGAATTATACGAAAAGTTTACCTATATTGTAGTCTATGTGTTATTCTGATGTACTGGTGCCATATTACTGTAAAGTTTCATTTAAATCTGTTGAGTAGTTTTTACCTTAAAGTGAAACAAAAATCAATTATAACAATCTTTCACATTCACGATACTATAAAAAGAATCAGCTTCACGCTGTTTCCCGAACACAGCAGGGTAGGCAGAGGGAACCTAGTGTAACACTTCGTTACCCACTTTCTGCCCAATTCTGGAGGCATTGCGTGTTGAATGGTAAAACTCAACGCCGCGCTTTGCCTCTAAATTTAAATAAATATTTCATCTCCTGGAGTGGGGATCGAACCCCAATCAGTCAGTCGGTTTAACAATCACACTATGTGATTTTTTTGAATATTAAAATTTAAAATTAAGTAGTACTGAAGTGTATGTTTAATACATCAATTGCAAGTATATAGCTTATTTCCCCCTTAAAGCGTAAGTCAAAGGCATAATAAACGTACGCCTCGGGAGCAACACTGTACTCTACTGATTAAGTTCGTGCTAATGCATGCATCGCGCAGCATTGCCACCTCTGGGATATTGTCTTTGTTGGCTTAAGTTTGGTTTTGTTTGTAATGCAACTTGATTATCTCGTTAAAATTAAATGAATTTAAATGTTTTTACTTACTTTTGCTGAAATAACATATATATTTTTATAATAAACTACTTACGAAAACATATTAATTGTGATTTACTATTGGTAATTTGATTCAGGTTTATTAGGAATAATACCAATGTGTTATAAAATGAAAATTCAGCATGTACTTTTTTCTGCACGTTGTGAAACAAAGCAGGGTCCAGTCTTTTTCCCCAAATTTGGAGATATTTTTGTATTAACCGACGAAAATCAAGGCCGCCTTTTGTTCGCCAGATCTAAGAAATAAAAATATAATGAAATCTACAAATACAAATGACTATCGCGTTTTTGATCAAAGGCTGCTCCACCACACCACACCACCAGGAAAACATAAGAATACTGTTTGTGGAAATGAACAGCACCAATGTAGAAAAAAAATCGTATACTTTTAGAGTAAGAACGGAATCTTCTTCATCTAAAAGTCAGTATACTATAATCGTAAAATTACACATTTTCTTCCATAAGTTTTGATTAAAAGGGAATCTTTTTAAATTCTGCGAATCGTGGTTAGACGGTCAAGCTCCATTTCAGTTTAACTACACTGTTTTCTTTACCTGAGACCGTCTGTTCCCATCCATTTGGCTGTCTCCGGATTTGTTAAGGTAAATTAGCTACATTTTCCAACGCTATTTTCCTTTTGATTAAATTCTTTAAAGGTAAAAAGGTAATGTAATTTTTTTATGTTTAATCTTTACATTTAAAAGGAATATTTTTATCGCAAATAAATAGATGTCTTCTTGGACCGGTTGGGAAGCGTTCTAATAGTCTGTGATGGTTTTAAGTTCTATTGTAATTTAACTTTTTTTTCTATTTAACTTATATTGTTTTCGTGTTATAAGACAAAATGCGGCGCTTAATTCCGTCATTGTCTTTTAAAAAGGCGAATAGTACACAATGCACTAAATGTTTTAACACTAAGATCCTGAATCCGAAGTCCTGGGTGAAGGCAGGATACGCGTGAATTTTTTTTTATATTCACGCTGTATTCCATGCTAAACCCGCGAACCCTACACGCAGAGGGAACCTGCAAACCTAGTGTTAAGACATTTATTTCCCACTAACTTAATATTAACACTTCCTTTTCCCAATTTTGAATAATAACGAGTTTCGAATTGTGGAGATATTGCGTGATGAGTGGAAGATTCAACGCCGCTTTGCTTAATAAGCTCCGAGGGGGAATCGAACCCACAACTGTCGCGTTTACATTAGCACGCTTGTACCCCTGTGCCAGCGGCCTTTAAATTATATTTAATATATCGAATAAATCTTTATTAGTTATAATATTGTATAGCGACGAAGATATTTCTAAGAAAGTTATGTCAGTAAGTAGATACTTTACATTACACTTCATCGATGTGCAAACTTAAGCTCTTATATAATTATCGTTGAAACTTTTAATTATCATGCTTTATACAGTAGATGATCCGAACAGACAAAAGATAAGTTTTTGAAAATATCACGCTTTATTCTGCTTATTGTAAAGTACGCAGAGGAATCTAGGAACCTGGGGTTAAGACAGTCCGTTCCCATTTCTATTCTCCACTTTCAGCTGAATTTTAGAGCCATGCTGTGTTGAGTCGCGGAATTCATTTCAGAGCGAAGAAATAAAAAAATATTAAATAAATTGTTACTAATATGGTGTTGGTTCAATGCCCATAGTGTGTAGGAAACGGAGTGTCTCAACATTAGTTCTCGATGCCTACCCCGCTATATTCGGAATACAGCGTGAAGCTAATACAAAAAAATAATATTTAATTAAATACTTACAATTAGGTATTAACGTTCTAGGGAAATTGTAACGTAGCAACTCCCTCGAGAGTTGGCAACGGGTGAAGGTTCTCGCGTGGGCGCGAGTGCTGTGAATGAGGGAAAGCGCCAGCCAAATGAGGACCAGATAACGCATCTTGACTGTTCTTCTGTAAAAAATAAATGAATACTATTTTTTTAAATTTTTTATATTAAAATCGATTTTAAAAGATGAATGGAAAACATGGCGTTAAGTTACGCAATTAAATGGGTAATGGGTAAAGAAAATAAAGCGCTTTCGATTTCGCTCGCGATTTTTTTCTGTTATATTATGTTCATTTTTCTTTGGAAAAACCTATGAAAGAGCTAAAACAGTAGTTTTTGTGGGGCTTCGTTTTTAATAAATATTTCTATCATAGTTATTATTGATTGGATCTTTTATTTACTCAATCAATAATATTGTAAGGGACAGACAAAATTTAAACTATGCTGTATAATTTATTAGTCGAATTTCCAATAGTAAAATTTCACTTGAGACTGTTATTGAAGTTAATTAAGTTACAAGATTTCTTAGT
>DWGR01002977.1:0-12814 GCA_018247715.1 Heliconius burneyi | reverse complement strand
TTATAACAATAAAATTTTCTTTATCATATACTAATTATGACAGCCATTATGTACTTATCTTAGAGACATAAAATGATATTAGACATTATTGCATAACCATTTCATTTATCCAGATTAGCTTAATATCGATATAAGGCAACCTAAAGGTAGAACAAATCCAAATTATGCTGTCAGTTTACATATGTACCTGTACGAGAGCTGTGGCCTGCAGGTCATAAACTTAGGTTGCTAAACACAATTATTGGCTATGTAGGTACTATCTTATTACTAACCCTATGCCAAAACGTAAAATATTAAGTAAATATATATTTTTTTACAGCTTCACGCTGTATCTCACATGAAACAGGGTTGGCAATGATAGCCCAGTGTTAAGACACTCAGTTCCCACTCTCCTCTGAGTTCTAGAGATATTTCTGTGGCGGAAATCGACGCTGCGAGGGAGGAAATGAAAATATTACATATTTAATGTCCTCGAGTGGGCAGCTAACTTACAATATGTCATATTTACAGCCACACGCTGTATATAATTTTAAAAGAGTTTTTTTTTAGCTTTATGCTGTATATCTAGCTTAGCGAGGTAGTCGAAGAGAACAGAACGCCAAACGCTATGGTACTACAAAGTTATACTCGTATATAGATCGATATTCTTTAGCAAAATCGAATTAATTTATGCACTAAATCTAAAGTAATATCTAGTTGAAAAGTGTTTAATTATATGAAAGCTTTCTATTTTACTAGCATTACTTAGTTTACTACACATATTTGTATATACATTTACCTATATACTTTAAGTGTATTCGATAAGGAAAAGAGGTAACCTAATCGATTTAATAATTTATAGATCGATTAAATAAAAGCTATAAACATTTTATTTTGCATCTAAAATAGAAAGCCTCCTCTACAGGCACTGGAACAATCCCCAGACAGTTTTAATTATAAAGAAAAATTGTTAAAAAAATTACTTACTTAGGTTAAGCTATTTTTTATTTGTTCTAACAAAATATTATATGGACCAAAAGTTTAGAGTTAAGTTTATTTTTATTAATAATACGTATCTCACATTTTATTCAATTATTTCATATACCTACTTAATTTTGAGGGACTAAAAAATTCAAATAGGCAATGAAGAGAATATTAAAAACATATAGGGGTTAACTTGTATACTACAAAAAAAATATTTATATGTATAAAATGATATATTTCTTCGCTCTAGTAACATAGGAAAGCGCGGCGTTAAGTTCTGCCACTCAACACAAAATGTCTCGAAAATTCGACGGCAATTGGGAACGGAGTGTTTTCACACAAGGTTCTTTTTGCATACTTTTCTATATGCGAGATACAGCGTGAAGCTAACAAAAGGAAAAAAATATATTATATTTTAAATATATATATTTTTTTCTTTTTTAACAAAAAAAAACGTACATTTGTAAAATATCAAACGAATGTACCACCTTCTTCGTCACCTTTATCTTCTCATAAAGATGAATAATAGATTTTAAGCGGCCATGTTTCTTACTTTACTGCGTGCATTAGTTATCTATACCATAAATTATAAGCAATTACGGCCTGTAAAGTTTGTGCCCTTTGACATAAGCTCTTAGCTGTCAACGTGGAATCTTTAGTATCGATATAAATTAAATAATAGTTCAATTTAATCGATTTTACATTATATGTATATTAGGTTAACACCTCACAGACGTTTATTTATTTATATTATTAAATATGTTTAGTTTGTTAACATTATAAATTAGAAAAAAAACAAACTTTAAAATTTGAAATAAAATTAGAACGGAGCATCTTAACACTTATATAGGTTTCCAGGTACTTATCTGCCTACCGCCTATGTGTTATATGTATCTAAATATATCGCGGAAGAAAAGATAACTCATTACCGGATACCGCATAAAAGATCTGAATCTTTATCAACTTTTATTCGTAGGCATAACTGTCATATAAATGTAGTTAGCACTAATACATTTTAATAAAATATACCTCATATAATATATCACATAAAAATAGAATTAAATACTAAGGAGAGGGATCCTAGTGTTAAGTCGCTACGTTCCCCACTTTCTGCCGATTTCTGGAAGCATTGCATGTTGAGTGGCAGTAATCGACGCCGCGCTTTTCCTCGACACCAGAACGAAGAAATGGAAATATAAATTTAAATAAATATTTCACTTCCTCGAGTGGGGATCGAACCCACAACCGTCGTGTTACAATCACGACCCCGCTGCACCACTACGGCCTCATAAAAATATTGATGAAATATTAATTTTACAATTTTCTAAAATAAATAAAAGCTATAATACAATTACTATATAATACAATTCATGTGACATTGGCTGCGCGGGCGCAACGACGGCCAGCGCTCGTAGATATCATTGTGATGTTAATGTGTGATTGACAGATTATGTAATGGCGCTGAAGAAATACGATTCGTCTCGGAAACTGAAGCAAATTGAAAATCATCACGAAGGTTTCATGATATGCGTATTTCCGTATTTATTTATTTTTCTTCAGCTTTACTCTGTATCTCACATGTAGCAGGGTAGGCCAAGGTATCCAAATGTTAAGACACTCCGCTCTCCATTCTGGAGGTAACGTGTTAGGAGTGGTGGAACTCAACGCCTCTTTGCCTCTACACCAGAGCGAAGAAATGATAATATTAAAGATTTCATTTCTACGAAAGGGAATCGCAACCGCAACTTGTCGTGCTTACAGTCATGACTAATCTCCATATTCGTATTTCCTTAAATTTTAGATTTATAATAATTATAGTTGTAATACATTTGATACGTGATGACTTTGTTGTTCATAACCTTTGGTTTTCATTACAATGTCGCAGATAACTGATATATTCAATAATATTTGTTTTTTCCAGCTTCACGCTGTATCCCGAATGTAACAGGGTAGACTTAGGGAACCTAGTGACCCAGTAATGAAAATATTAAATAATTCACTTCGTGGAGTAAGAATCAAACCCGCAACCTGTCGCGTTTACAGTCACACGCTTGTGCCCCTGTACCTCGACTGTCCCAAAGTTCTTAACACTTCATATAAAAAATTGTCTTATATTTTCGACTTTTATATGTAGGTCCGAGAGAGTGTCTGAAGTACTCAACGATATTCCAATAAATCTATAATTTATACTATATAAAAAATCCATTTAAAATATTAAATACATATCATCATAGTATCTAAAAATAGAGGCAGTCATGGCGCAGCGGCACGAGGTGTGACTATAATGCGACGGATGGGGTTTGATTCCCACTCGAAGAAGTGAAATATTTATTTACGTTTATAATTCTATATCTTCGCTCTGGTGTCGAGGCAAAGCGCGGCGTTGATTTCTGCCACTCAATACGCAACGCCGCCAGAATTAGGCAGAATGTGGGGAACAGAGTGTCTTAACACTATGTGCGTGTGCGGGATAAAGCGTGAAGCTGATAAAATAAAAAAAGTGTGTTAATGTCTTGCAATCACAGTATCAAATATAGCACGCTTATCCGATCTAATTAAATACTCCGCTGTACTCGAGGCCCGTCAATCCATCAATCACGGCATAGATTCGTTATAATGAAGCAATCAGTGTTATTAATGATCAAACAAATTCAACGTGACAATTAATATCTTAGCATTATCGGCATCTCTCGGTGTACACTAGACTTTTTATTTATCGATAGGATCTTTATGTTATCTCTTATCAGACACCGTTTGTATAGCTTAATTTATGGAACAGCTGTGTTAGGAAAGTGGTAATTAGATTAAGTTTCCATTTAAAACGCCTTTGGAAATATTATTTACTTATAATAGAAAAGAAAGTATAAAAATGATTAACATATTTACAAAAATCTGCCAAAATAATTTAAAACAATATATTTATTGAAATGGACTGAGCTGCGTGTCTGTAACGCATATAATTTTGAATTAATAATAGAAAATCGTTATGTTATTTTGCAAAACTATGCTTTGAATTGTTAGAGCCGTTTCTAGTTTCTAGGCTATGCGATATGATGAATCACGGGCGGGCTTTAATTTCTAAATTGTTTAACTGTTGTTTTATTCTCGCTTAATGGCTTTAAACGTTGACTTTTGATCGACGTGAAATTAATAATAAAGATAATATGTTTGAAATTCTCTTTTTAATGTAATTAATAACTAATTAACAATAGTTATATTAATTTTAATTTTGAGAACAACGGTACAAGGGTGTGACTGTAACGCGATGGTTGTGGGTTCGATCCCCACTCGAGGAAGTGAAATATTTATTTACGTTTATAATTCCATTTCTTCGCTCTGGTTTCGAGCTACAGCGTGGCGTTGAGGTTTGCCACTGAACATGCAATGCCTCCAGAATTCAGCAGAAAGTGGGGAACGGAGTGTCTTAACACTAGGTTTCCTCTGCCTATCCTGCTGTGTGCGGGAAACAGCTTATTGACACTTAGCTCCTTCTGCTTAACCTGATGCATGATAAATAATAATATTTTATCAGTTATGCGACCATTAGAAGTTTATATTAAAACGAATGTTGATATATCGAAACATACTTATAAATCTATCAATGCTTTATAAATCGTCACCAGACCCTTCATTATAAAAGCTCTTGGCCCAGATAAGTACCTGGGTTAGGAAAGTACGCTCGGCGAGGTCAATTAGATTGAGTACCTCGCAGGTCACGAAAATAGCCAAAAAATATGATGTATGTTTTTAATATACAGATCTTGATATGTAAATGTGTTAAAAGTAAAAAAAAAATACTTTAAAATGGATAATTTAAAAGCATATTACTGCATTTATATAGAAGTAGAGTTGCCTCTTTTTTTAAAATTGGCGCTGATCTCTGCACCCAGAGCTTAATTTACCGAAATAGCGGAGTTATGGAGAATGAAATAATTAATTATGAGGTAAAAAAAAAATTATCTTCACGCTGTATTCTGCACACAGCAGGGCAGGCAGAGGGAACCTAGTGTTAAGACACTCCGTTCCCCACTTTCTGCCGAAATCTGGAGGCCTTGCGTGTTGAGTGGCAGAACTCAACGCCGCACTTTACCTTGGCACCAGCGCCAAGAAATGGAAATATAAACGTTAGTAAATATTTCACTTCCTCGAGTGGGAAGCGATCCCCTTGGGTGTTACAGTCACACCCAAGTGCCACTGCGCCACGACGACCTCATTTTATATGAAGTAAAATATAAACTGAAATATATTTTCAATAAGCAATTAAAACAAAATTTAACAGGAAAATTTAAACTAAAATATATATTATTTAACTGTTCCAAGCATTTCTGAGAATAAGATGATCTTAAGCCAAGAATCCTTAAGATATTAGACGTCAACCCTGCAGTCTGGTCATTGAATATGATTAATGTCCATGGTACGCTCTAATCAAGTGGCGAGTGCAGTATAATTTTCACAGGTAAGAATTACGCTTATGATCGCGCCTTAACATTTATTACGTCCTCGAGTATATTTTATTATTTAATTTTAATATTAGTTTTTAATATTTAATTAATTAATTAATTATAGTCTCCAGCTGTTCAATTCGATACTTGTCGTGTCAATACTTTGTTGGTAGTAGGTTCTGTTTCTATATATCATTTGTGTTAACGAAAGCAAATCCAAAAAAATATATTACGTGTATATATTATAAAAATATATTAAAAATGTATTAAAAAATATATCGGTGCACGTTTATGTTCTAAATTCAAAGTCGGTACAGATAATCTCTATCTATATACTTATAATAAATCTGTAGAAAAGTCGTTTCTGTACATTGAAAATATTTTTAAAAAATTAGCCAGGGTGTTAAAGGATAAAAGAAACATATCACATAAAAAGTACACAACAAAATTAAGCAACTTTTATACAAAAAAATTGCAAGTAACTCAAAGTAGGTTTTAGTTTTTATTTCATTGTAATCGCTTTATTTCTTTGTAATCGCCTTACTTATCAAAAGATATAATTATTTACGATATAATATTATAAGAATTTAAGGTTTTCAAGAAGTTTATATTTTTGAAAGAATGACTGTTATGCGGTACAATAAAACTAATCACGCAAAGTGTATTCACATGTCACTTGAAAATATTCAGTTCCCATGACTTTTAAATTATAAAACACTAACAACAGACCATTAAAGTGGAACATGATGACGCCTCCTTTTATTGCAAAATCGAAGATCAAACCAAATAATATTTATAATAATTTACATATCCTATTACATTGTTGTTCATCCGTGTACTTACGAGTACTATCACTTGTATCTACTCTGATTCAGGGTCAACGATACATGCATAAATATCATAACATTCCTAATGTAGGATGGAGTGTCTTAACACTAGGTCCCCTCTGCCTACCCTTTTTCCCCATTTTGACGGATACACCGAAGGAGATATTCGACGCGTATATTATTTAATACATAAATACGTAATGTATTTAATATTGCTAACTACATATAGTTCGATATATTTGTATATATAATAATTACATGTATTTAATTATTATTTTTATAAATAAGAGGCCGTCATGGCGCAGCGGCACAAGGGTGTGACTGTAACGCGACGGTTGTGGGTTCGATCGAGGAAGTGAAATATTTATTTACGTTTATATTTCACATTCTTCGCTCTGGTGTCGAGGCAAAGCGCGGCTTTGAGCTCTGCCACTCCACGCCTCCAGAATTCGGCAGAAAGTGGGGAACGGTGTGTTTTAACACTCGGTTCCCTCTGCCTACCTGCTGCGTGCGGGATACAACGTGAAGCTGATTTTTTTAAATTATAAATAAAATCAAATATCGACGAAGTTTTGGTTTAATAATACTTCCACTCCCACTCATGTGTTGATTAGAGAATGTTTATTATTTACTCAAATAAAAAAAAATCAAATCGGCGTCACTTTGTATCTCTCACAAAGCGGAAAGGGCAGATTGAAGTTGGTTTTAAGACACTCCGTTCCCCACTTTCCACCGAATTTTTCGACGCTTTGCTTGTTTAGTGGCGAAACTTAACGCTGGACTTTGACCTATGTGTCAGAGCGAAGAAATGAAAATATAATGAAATAATAATTCATTACCTAGGCGCAGGGTCGAGCTCATAACCGTCGCGTTACAGTCACATTCTTATGCCAATGCGCTACGATGGCCTCAAATATTTATTAATTTGGTCATTTAGTCTATTTTAAAGAAACGTCGAAAGTAGGAAACCTGAGATCTACAAAATTCATATAAATAAATATAATATATTTTATTTTAATTTGTTTTGAAAAATAACTAAAAGAAACAACACAACATTTAAAAATAACACACACATTTCAAAATGTTGGCACATATATTTGAATGCCAGTACTCTGACATATATATATAATTACAATGTCAATAAACTGTTACCATGTCTGTCGATTATATCTACCTCCATTAGTGAAAAGTACTATGACCGTATGTCAAGGTCTTGGGGCCAGTCGTGGCGCAGAGCCACAAGTGAACACGAAGTAAAAGCTACTAGTTGTGGGTTCGATCCCCACTCGAGAAAATGAAATATTTATTTATATTTTCATTTGTTTGCTCTGATAGCGAAACAAAGCACCACTCAACACCCAATGCCTCTACAATTCTTCGGAAAACGGGAAACGGAGTGTCGTAACTTAACACTAGGTTCCCTTTGTCTACTCTGCTATGTGCGGGATACAGCGTGAAGCCAATTTAGTTTTTTTTTAATCGTATATCAAGGCTTACTAATTCATCTATTTTGCATATTGGCCTTATAACGATATTGAACGGAACATGTGTAATACATTTAACACACGAGTGATTACAGGTCCGCGACCGCGTGGGAAAGGCCGGACGTCGATTAAAATGTTTTATTCTAATATATTGATCGATTCGTTTTGTGGCTTATAATATGTTTGTTTATGGGTCATGATGCAAGAAAGCTATTTTATGTTAATAGTTTTTAAATTATGCTATATCCCGCATTCACGCTCTATCCCGCATTTAGCAGGGTATGCGAAAGGACCCTAGTGTTAATATACTCCACTTCCCAACGGAGTTTCCATCGAATTCTGTAGGCATTGTGTTAAGGAACATATACTCTATAGAGAGCATTATGCGTTCAATGGCGGAACTCAACGCCGCGTATGCATCAACTCAACAATGAAAATAGTAAATATTAAATAGCCCGTCGCGTTAAAGTCACGCTCGTGCCTCATTAACTCAAAATTGTAGATTTAATGTTAAACAAAGTTCTGAAATAACCACTTTTCCTTTACCCATTTCTTAGTTTAATTTAAAAAAAAATACTTTATCTTCAGTTTTAACTAAAATTAAAATAGCTAAATATATCATTACATTCAGAAAGTAATAGAAAATAAAGAGAATTACTATTTAATAATGATATTTGCGTAGGTAAGTGTAAAACAAGGTAAATACAACAAGAAACAACAATAGATGATAAATATATCAGAACAACAATGCCATCGTGAGCGTGTCAGTTAGAAAGGCCCTTCACGCTGGATCGCACAAGTCAAGACACAATGCATACGCTGATTCCTTTATAAGAGCTAATTAAAAAAAAACCTATAGTCATTTTCATTAAGACACATGTTCTCCACTTTCAGCCGAATTCTCCAAGCATTGCGTGTTGAGTAGCAAAACTCAACGCCGAGATATTTATATTTTCTAAAAAAAATCAGCTTCACGCTCTATCCCGCACAAAGCAGGGTAGGCGAAGGGAAGCTAGTGTGAAGACACTCCGTTCCTCACTTTCTGTAGTATTCTGGAGGCATTGCGTGTTCAGTGGACGAACTCAACGCCGCGCTTTACCTTGATGTCAGAGCGAAGAAATGTAAATTTAAATATAAATATTTCATCTCCTCGAGTGTAAATCGAACCCACAACAAGTCGGTTTTACAGTCACACCTTGCGTTTGAATCGATTAATAAATAAGTTTATCAATATTAATACAAAAGTACCGTCAACATAATTAAATGTATGTACAAGCCCAGGTGCAGGCGTTTTACTTAATCCTCTAGTTTTCTGTTTCCATACAAACACGTATAGATGTGAAAACCAAAGGTGCTCTCCTAAGTAAAGCGTGTAACTGGTCACCACATCGCTACTTCTAAGCATTCAATGAATTATTTATTAAGAACAGAATAAAAGACAGTTAGAAGCCAATTGAGTATATTCCCAGAGAAATCGGTCAGTTCAATATAAATAAATGTTTTTCACATTAGAAAAGAAAATGCTGTTGCTGTAATTTAAGTAAGTATGTTGCTGTAAGTTTTATGATTTTCACGATTATTATACATTTCGATAAGCCCGACGTTGCAAAGTGTTCGAAACGTCGGGTTTCCAAAAATGTATAATAACAAATATACGCGATTAATCCGGTTAAAATAGTTTCATTTAAAATGTGCTGTTATTGTGTTTATAAATGTTAAGACTTATGAATATGAACACATTATTCTTATCACTATAACTAGACGCCGTTGTGATTTTTTTAGGCTAACGCTGTATCTCGCACATAGCAGGATAGGCAGATGGAATATGGATACTTCCCGGGGAATTCTGAAGAACTTCCGTGTAGTTGAGTGTACAGAACTAACTTACTCAATGCGACTGCCTCATTACCAGAATGAGAAAACCATATATATTTTTTTTCGAACATGACATTAATGCTGTTAGCCTTATTGGCTTTTACAGCGACACCTGTTGGTTAGGGAAGAGGGTACTCTGTCCCTTGAGAAATAAACAAGCACTGAATGGCTGCCTGAGAATAAGTCGAAAGCTGCAGGGGCGCCCCCTAGCGGGGCTCCGACCTCGGCCTACAACCTTCGATCGGTCTGGGAAGAAAACCATAGAGTTCGTAGAGTTAACCATAACTAACACAACTTCCAGCAACAGACGGGAACGCCCTGAAATATCTTACTAAAAACTAAAATTTGTTCTGTGTGCTTAGAAATAAATTTAATGTTTAATAATAATTTATTTGTAGACCGGATGCCACTTCTGTTTTAATTCATTAATTAACATGTTTTTATTTCAGGTTATCTATGATCACAGTAAGCTTTGGTGACCGCCACCTTAATTACTTATTTTACACAAATATATAGAATTTTTTGTACAAAAATAATTATTTCTAAAGATTGGTGAATTTTAGTTATACGCAGTTATAGCAGGGTAAGTTGTGGGAACCTAATATTCAGACACTCGGTTCACCACATTCCGCTGAATTTTCATGACATGCGTTGTGCAGCGGAACCCTAACCCGCGCTTTATCGCTTTTTTCCCCCGAGTGGAAACAAAAATCTTTGAACCCTCAAACTATTACGTTCAAACATCATACTCTTTGCCACTGCATCGTCGTGGTCTCTAAAGATCGTTTTTTTTTAAACAGTTCTACAGAAAGAATAGACTACTAGTAAATGATTTGATTTATATACTCGTATTGTACTGTAATTGTTCGTAATAGGATGAATTAAAAAAAAGTGGACAAAATAACGTAGGGCATATATTTTCTTATTTGAACACTAATCTGTGATCGATTTTGAGAACCCATTTTCATTCATATATAAATTAATAAATAAAAAAGGCATCTCAAAATCGACCTCAGACTTGAGAACGCTCTCCACCTTCACTGTACGGGAAAAAGCTTTAAGTTTATATATAGATTTTTCTTTATGACTTAAGTAAAAAATATTGCTTCATGTAACTTAAATGAAATTTCAATATTCATTTTAACTTGTAAATACATAGTGGTAACATGAACAGGATTTGTCGCAACACATGTATCCTGGCGACAGTTATAACATAGTAAGAGAATCTATTGTCAACTCTATTACCGTTTTTGTGGTAGGTTTTAAATTGTTACATAATATAGATTGTGAAGGTGTAATTATAATAACATATTATTATCTACCGCCACCTTGATTACATAATACGTAAACTAATACAAATAGATATTATAGAAAATATTAAAAAAAACTAAATTG
This sequence comes from Heliconius burneyi, assembly GCA_018247715.1. NCBI lineage: Eukaryota > Metazoa > Arthropoda > Insecta > Lepidoptera > Nymphalidae > Heliconius > Heliconius burneyi. The sequence goes on along the minus strand of DWGR01002977.1, from coordinate 1,828 downwards.
AAATAAATTATAAAATTTACATCAACACCAAATCGCTATTCTAAATAATATCGTTATATTTATTTTAAAAAAATCAGCTTCACGCTTTATCCCACACACGGCAGGGTAGGCAGAGGGAACATAGTGTTACGACACTCCGTTCCCCATTTTCTGCCGAATTCTGGAGGCATTGCGTGTTGAGTGGAACTCAATGCCGCGCTTTCCTTCGACACCATAGCGAAGAAATAGAAATATTCGGCTTCATTTTTTATTATATTTATTGATATGTAATTTTAATATGTTATGTATATTTTTCACCACTTATCATCATACTATTATTATAAATGTTAATGTGTTTGTATGTAAACATATTCTTAGAAGTATTAGAAAGAATATAGGATACTTTTTAGCTTTTACAGTCTCGAATATAAATTAAAAATACCAGTGCTTCTGAGTGCAAAGCCGTGAGCGTATCTAAAATAATATAACATACCTGCACGATAGAAGCAACAAGAAGGCCGAAGCACAACGCGATACTAGCGACATGTGGTACTGCTGCATCTGATATGGCAATACACGAAGCAATACCGATGGAGGTAAGCAGGAAAGTTCCGATCAGCTCCGCCGTCAGTTGCCTCCAGATCAGCTTGTTGTCTGTTACATCGGCCAAACCGATTATAGAGCTCGTCCCTGTAGACAAAACATATATATTAATACTATTTCTCTATTTTTTTTAGCTTATTATCCCGCATATAGAAAGATAGACGGAGGGAAATTGTATTTAGACATTCTATTCTCCGCTTTCCAATTTTTGTGACATTTTGTGTTGATTGGCGGCATTTTACGTCACGTTTTGTTTTGCTACGAGAGCCAACAAATCAAAAATAATTCATTCCCCAGATTAGGAATCGAATACAATACCGTCGCGTTTACACTCAGACGCTTTGCCTCAATAGCTGTATATGCTAAAAAAAGATATTAATGGTATTCTAATGAGAGACGCTTAGTTCTGAAAAGTAAAATAGTAGCAGGGATATTAAAAAATGGAATCTTTTTTTATCAGCTTCACGCTGTATCCCGCACACAGAAGGGTGGCCATAGGAAACTCGAAACGTCGGGTTTCTAAGAATGTAATTTTATAAAATATATGCGATTAATCCGGTTAAAATAGTTTCATTTAATATTTCTATATACATTTATAAAATTTAAATTATATGAATCATATGTACCGATATATATCTATTTATTTTCCGATATAAAGACCTTGCCGATTTATTTTTATTAAACATTAAGTGTTTGTTTAAGTGTTCAAATATGATACGCTATACATATATCAGAAACAATGTCAAGAACTTTGTTTAAATAATAGAAATGTGGTGTAATTTGCAACGCTGTGCGATACAATGATAGCAAATTATTAATAATCTACCGTATGAAATATATATTTTTTTCTTTTAAAAAAAACACGCTTTTTGGCGTTGGTAGACAGAGAAAACGGAGAGTTTAAGGTATCGCATTCCCCACTTTCTGCGCAATTTTCGAGATAGTGCGTGTTAAGTGGCGGAACTCAACGCTGCATCATAGCGGAGCAGTGAAAATAATCATCCCATCTCAAGTGGGGATCGAAATCACACGTCGCGCTTACAGCCAGACACTATCATGTAAATATTTTATACGGCCTCAATATAAATATTTTCTATATATTTATACTCTTTCATTTTCTTTTAAGATGAATTAATTAATTAGAGGCCATCGTGGCGCAGGGGCACAAACAAGTGACTATAAACGCGATGGTTGGGAGTTCGATGCCCACTCTGGCAGAATGAATTATTTTTATCTACACTACGCC
>DWGR01002976.1:0-12814 GCA_018247715.1 Heliconius burneyi | reverse complement strand
ATAGCATAGATAGCTAATATAATTTTGAAAGGCGTCAATTTCTAGCACTTGTTATATTACTTCTTTATAAACGATATCTCTTATTTCACACTTGCAATATCATCACCATCAGCCTGTCCTCGTCCTCCGCTTGACATAGGCCTCTCCAATGGCACGCCACAGATCGATCTTCAGCTCTTCGCATCCAGCCGTTGCCAGCCACTTTGCAAATACCTAAATTATAAAAAAGCCATTCAATTTCTTATAAATTGCAAAAATATATAATTACTTATATGATAACGCTTGTAACCCATTAGTGTATTTCTACAAGATATGATCAACGTTCTTATTCGTTGCTATATGACCTAATCAATGGGTTTAGTTATTAAAAACATTTGATCTGTTTAATATTATATTATTTATGGCAATGATAGTTTTGTAACCATATGTTAATTACCGTTGAGGCCGTCGTGGCGCAGCGGCACAAGGTGTGACTGTAACGCGACGGTTGTGGGTTTGATCCTCACTCGAAGAAGTGAAATATTTATTTACGTTTATATTTCCATTTTATTCGCCCTGGTATCAAGGCAAACCGCGGCGAGAAGTCGGCAGAAAGTGTGGAACGGAGCGTCTTAACACTAGGTTCTCTCTGTCTACCCTGCTATGTGCGGGATGCGTGAAGCTAAAAAAAATATAAATGAAATTTTACATACATCATAAGCCAAAGGTCTTAAGAAATGTTAGTTAATTTCATGCACGTAGACTGTTTGGCTTACGAGCTTTGAAGGACTCAAAATTAGCTTGAAATTGTTCGTGTAAAATCCACATTGCGCGTTTCCAGCTTTTTATTTGGCTGGAAACGCTGACGCCTGTCTTATTGATAAAATAAAACGAGTAGAAAAATATTATAAATATTTTTATTTTAAATACTACATAAAAAATATATTGCAATCGCTATTGAAATGACTATTAAACATTTTATATCATTTACTAAATAGCTTACAAATCTAAAAATGTACCGATATTCAAATGTAACGTACATAATTTTTACTTTTAATTAAATAAGTGACATTTTCAGTTATACAAACTAATTTTAGACAAAATTATTTTATACTAATAAAAAATTACATTACAATGGGAATGAGCAAGAAGTGAGGTTAGCCCTGGAATGAGGACACATAGTTGATACACTGATTAAAAACGTTAACGTATTGGAAAGGTAAGTCCCCGGAGCACCCGTATCCTCCCAATTTATGGATTGCCATGAAGTCGAGGCAGTCAATTTTACCATCCTTGTTGCAGTCCTGAAAAACAAAAATAGGATAATTTAGTTAGGTTGTTGATCTGGTCCTAATAATTTTCCGGTGAGAAGGAGAAGGCAATACGCTCATCCCCTTACCCTAGAGGGTCACCCATAGCTCATCCCCTTACCCTAGAGGGTCGCCCAAAGCTCAACCTTAAGAAGACGGTGGTCTGCGATAGGCGGGCCTTCCACCGAGTCGCCGCAGTGGAATGCGCCAACGATCCTGCGGAATCTCTACTAAGGTGGAGAGGTCTCGCTGGGTTTTAGTTGTCCTAATAATTTTAGGTTATTTAATATTTGGTTCCCGCATATAGCAGGGTTGGCAGAGGGAACCCAGTGTTAATACATTTCCCCATTTTTCGCAGATTTTTGGCATTGCGTGTTCAGTGGTGGAACTCAACGCTGGATTTTTATCTTGGTGCCGGTGCGAAGAAAATGAAAACATTAAATATTTCATATCCTCGAGTGGGAACCCAATAGGCCATATTTGGTTATTTACAGTCAAAAATGATGTGGCACATGATTACTGTATTAGGTATTTTTTTTAATTTCCCTCGAATTAACTATTTATACGTATTATTAGGCTTTTCAGTCTTTTTATCAATAACGAGACGAAATACATCCTGCTACATGACCTTAACTTTTATTTACGATAAACAAATCATATGTTTCAATTTTACACAAGTGACATTTCACGGCCAAAAAAATCGCGAGGACTAAACTAGTTTAATGACATCACTCTCCAGGTATTCGACAATGTTAGCGTCGAACGATTATGCAAATTATTTAGAATGAATTATGGCAAAGTACAATACAAAGATTGTTTTGTTATATTTAAATGTCATGGGTTCTTTCGATTTTGCTAGACTATAACGAATTTCATTGAAGCTCATTCATTCATTCATATAATTAAAAAAATAAAAATTAAATCAGCTTCACGCTGTATACAGCACACAGCAGGGTAGGCAGAGGGAACCTAGTGTTAAGGCACTCCGTTACCCACTTTCTGCCTTATATTCTGGAGGCATTGTGTGTTGAGTGGCAGAACTCAACGTCGCACTATGCCTCGAAGTCAGAACGACTAAATGAATATACAAATATTCATAGAATATGGCATATATTTTTTGTTGTGGCTCAGTGTATTGTTTGCTTAAAACCACTCGTGGTTTATTTGTAGAATATTTTCGTCACTCAGTTATGATTACATAAAAAGTGAATAAAGAAGAGAACGCAATTAAACACAAAGTTTTCTTAAATGTATGATTTACTCATTCAGCCTTATTTAAAAAAGTAAAAATAATTAACATAGCGGGCTAAGAACTTGCGCCTTTTGTAAACCACCCAAAAACCACAGATCGATCTGACCGAACATATGGCCATGTGGTCAGAGCGCTTGGACAGTTTCCAAGGGGCGAGTTTCCTTAGAATAACACTTTAAAAATGTTAAAAATATCTATCTACTACTTCAATTTCGCAATATGAGGAAAACTCTTGGAAAAACAATTTTGTATATGCCTAGGTATCTTCTCTGTCTACTTAATGTGAAATTGATAGTTTTAATAATAAACTTATCTTCTTTTTCTTAATTTAGATAATATAACTTTTAATATTGTATATTTTGTTTTCAATATCTATCGCAGTAATATATATATATATATATATATATATATATATATATATATATATATATATATATACAAATAGTAAGTAATATATATATATATAAATAGTATTTATAACAATTTATATGACCTAGATAGCTCTAACTTCGTTTATCTATAAGTTATTATCTATAAGTTATAACCTTTGGATACGCAGAAATTATCAACTGTTTTTGTTTGCATGTCAACTTGTGAGAAAAATGATCTCACGTTTCTATGCAAATTATTATAGACCTAATAAACATACTGACATGCAATCCACCCACTGATTTACATATATATAATAACCATGAGTAAGCGTAACTTGTAGTTAGGTCGTCTTTATTTGCAAAATCCGGTTAGTGTCGTTCTAAAATAATGAAAAAAGAAAGAAAATATCTTGTTTTGTTCCCATCAGTTGCCTTATTTAAATGTTTAACGATCTAAGTTTCTAAGTAAAGAATACTATTGATTAACACTAAAAATAGCATACATCAATGCAGCACAAACATTATCTGTCTGTAAACGTGACGGTTATGGGTTTGATTCATATGGTGGGGGTGAATTATTTTGGAGAGTAAATTGGACAAAAAGAAACTAAATATTTTGACACTAGGTTCTCTCTGCCTACTCTGCCAGTGATGGTATAAAAATATTTAATGCAAATTTCTTTTTCGTAAATCGGAGAAATAAAAAAAATAGTGTTACCTGTCCGAATTTCCTCATGTATCCCTGGACGGAACGAGCCGCACAGTAAGGATCGTTGGTACAACTTGGGTATGCTGTAAATAAGATTACAATTGCATTAAGTACCTAATATTATAAATAAATCATGAAAAAAATTTTCTTTTTAATATAAATACAAATCTCAAATTAAACACTATAACTCTCTGTTTTCATGAATCACTATTTGAAGTAATAATAATAAAAAAGAAATTTTTAGTTACATCCAGACTAAAAATCTTTTGTTTTCAACTTTGGCCTAGAGCGTAGAACCTTGGTTGATCCACGGTCAATGCTTACTCATCTTAAAATTATTATTATCGATTCCGAAAACGTAATATAACCCTGATATTTAAGTATGTAGAAGTGTTTACGACGTAATATTTTCCTTATGTCATCAATAATGGAACTTCCTTTAAAATTAGTGGCTTAAAGACATGAACGATCGAGATTAAAGTGAAGTGAAATATCTTAGGTGACCTAACCCAATTTCTATATTTTAATTGCTGATGTTGGTATTACAAACTTATAACATATTTTATATGAACACTTTTGTTTTTTTTAGATTACTTTGAAATAATCGGATTACTTTGACTCTGATTTTTTAAGATCATAAAAAAATTCCATATGCTTCACAGATTAAAATTGTAGACTCTAGATAGCTCAACTCATTAGGAAATCACGAAAATATTTTTATTAGTTACGAATTTTAACAAAATGTTAGATTAAGTATTTGAAATTGTCTTCATAACAATACACATTACATATTTTCAAAATAATTACCGTCAGGGGCATCAGATGACCTTCCATCCAGGGTTGGTTTGCCAGAGTCAGCCCAATATGCCCAAGTTATGCGGAACAGACCGCAAGCGTCTCCGTCGCACGTCAGACCCGCTTTACAGCCAGACACTGCTTGGCAAATACACCCTAGACACGCCTCTGTGACTGGATTCTCTCCTGGAAAAAGAGAAAATAATACGTGTTACAATAATAGTATATAAAAGATATTAAAAATAAAAAGGGCAGGTTGTGGTGAAAGGTACAAGCGTATAATTATAAGCATGACAGGTTATGGGTTCGATCAACACTTGGAGGAATTAAATATTTAATAATATCATTTACTCGTTCTGGTAACGAAGCAAAATGCGGCGTTAAGTTCCGCCACTCAACACAAAATGCCTCTAGAATTAGGCGGAAATTGGGGTACAGAAGTGTCTTAATGGGAACGCTTATCCTTCTATATGCGCGATGTAGTGAAAAGCTAGGAAAAAGACAAATATTTCTTAACAATAATAATAAATATATGGCAAATATAGTAAGTAGATAATATGTAAAGTTATAATGCCCCTTTTTGTTCTTTTCTTTATAAAAGGTAAACAGTGAATTATCACTGTCGACGCAAATATATTTATATATGTAAATATTTTACCTGTAAGCCGCAGTTTTAAGGATCTCTTTGTATGATTTTTAAATATGTTTTTAAATAAAAATAGAATGAAGAAAAGAAAAAATATTCTGTAGAATTAGTAAAAGTATCTGTATGGAAAAACATTTTATTAACTTGGAAAATGTATGTTCAACCACATTTAAAAAACATCCTTCTTAAATTTTATAAGTACTTATAAAAAATTTGGTTAATTGATATTATGCAATATGTAATAAATTATATTAATAAAAATAAGACATTTTAAACGCGGATGCGGTTTCTAGATAATTCCACTAATTAGAATAATAATTAATTATCAATTATAAATCATTTTCACAGTAACAATAATGTTAAGCCTATTAATAATAGAAGGCCGTCGCGTCGTAGAGCAGCGGCACTAGAATGTGACTGTAACGCCACATTTGTGGGTGCGATCCCCACTCAACGGAATCTGTTATTATTTATTAATATTTTCATGTCACTACTCAGGCTCCAGGGCACAAGCCCGGCGTTGAATTCCGCCACTCAACGCAAAACACCTCGAAAAATTCGACGGGAAGTGGGAAACGGCGTATTTTAACACTAAGATCTCTCTGCCTACCCTTCAAAGTGCTGGAAAGCGTGAAGTTGTGATTTTATTTTATTTTTATAAATAAATATAGACATTATGACGTTAAGCTCTCAGTATATTAAATCTATTAGCAATACAAATGGACTACATTTCCAAGCCTTCACTCAGATCCGGTACGAGTATTGTTCGTCATATTTATTATATATCTCGTAGTAATGTTGCGAGTGACCTTTTACTGCCGCTTAATTGAATGATAACTAAAATCGCTTTATAATATTCTTAGAAAATGTAAGCGCAACTAATATGTAACATTCTTTTATAATACTGTATTATAGGATGTATAAATAAATAAATATTGATACGATTCATATGTTTTACAATTATACAGATTTTCTTATTTTATTGATTTAAATTAAAGATTCTTACGAAGTTTTTGTTAAAAGTCCAAATATATAACATCAAATTTGTAATGATATATATATATATATATATATATATATATATATATATATATATATATATATATAATTTTAATAGTACAAATACACAATTTGTTCTCAAAATTTCCGGTATTTCAATGACGCGAATTACGGTTGTGATAAACTTATGTTTTATTCATTAACTTTATTGTATCATAATACGGTTGCTTAATTTATAGATGTTTTTGACTGTCGAAAAATATTTTTTTGTGTTTTGATATAAGGTAATTCTGTATTTTTCATGTAAGCAAAGATATGCAGCATGTCCGTTTTTTCTTTATTTTTATATTTATTGGTTATCTTGGATTAAATGTTCATTGATTTTCAGGAATGTAATAACATTCTTCCATACAACAACACAAACAACAAACAAACGACACGGCGAAATGAGGAACGGAGTTTCCGAATACTAGGTACCCGCTCCCTACCTTTTTATGTGCGGGTGTGTGTGGGTGTATCCCGTAAAGGTTGAAAAAATTACTCAATGTACCCACAAGGCCACAACTACCGCATCAGAAGTAAGACATAAAGAAGTTGCATTGTTTCTATAGGTATATTAATAAATCATATATGTAATACGTAAATACAACTTACAAGGCTATTTTAACCTTATGTTGTTGATATATATTAAAACTTGGCATTCTATCGAGGATATAAGACGAAACAATGGATTTTAAAATAAATTATTTTCCTTATTTATATCACTGAATTTATAACAAAATATAATTTGTTTTTTAATTTAATATACATTAAGATATGTAATGTACACTTATAGCTATAAAATCATAAAAAGTCATATTAATAAGTGTAAAAACACAAGTAATAGACCATCTAATGATGTATACTATTAATTTACAATTAATTAAAATTGACTATAAAATTAGTTGTAAATTTAATGTATTATTCTGGTTGCTAACTTGCTGCGTTCGAAGTGCTAACTTGCCGAATGTGGGTTCGATTTCCAGCCAGAGGGGGTGTTTTTATTTCATTTATTGGTTTCCATAACTCAAAAAATAAAAACTCTTATAGGATATCTTTGTTGTCCAACAGTCCGTCGTCGAGATTACGTGGAGAGGTATCAAGCTTTTCAATTATCGTATTCAAATCTAAGGACTCCTTGGAGCACAGAAATTCTAGTTTCTAAGTCAACGCAATCAAAACATACAATTTATGCATCGATTTTGATGCATTTTGTACGAAATATACCTCATAATTACAACATGTAGAGTATTTCCCGTAAACCTACAGTATTGAATTTTATAAAATAACAAACACTGTGTAATTTGGAATATGCTTGTATCTGACTATCCTTTAAAATATTTGAGATGCGATGAAAAAAAACCCTTAGCAGGATATATATTGAGGAATCAGAGCGAATAATTGATCTATAGATCGTGATCTAAGTCAATAAGTATGCTTACGGATGTAGAACTATATGATACACATATATATCAGAAATTGTCCAAGCGAAGAAAACATTGATATTAATTTACATTACAGATTGTTATATTAATTATTTAACAAGGATAATTATTGTAAATATTATATTTTATTACTAGCATTTGAATTAATTTATTCTATAATTATAAAATCTCGTGGCGCAATGGCATAAGTATGTGACAGTAAAAGGGACGGTGCTTCAATTACTACTCGAGGAAATTATTTATTTTTATTTATTAAAATTTTCTTTTCTTTGATCCTAGCTATATAAGTATAGCTAATATAAGTATACATTGAAATAATAATTAACATTAATTAAAATAAATCAATCGTCATTCACTAATATTGTTAAAACGCGTTGATGTCTTTAATATGCAAAAAAAATCCTCAATTATTTGAATCATTATTAACATTTAAAAATCATTACTAGATAGATATACCTATTCTTCCATAAACCATTATATATAGCATTAGATATACCATTTCTAGATAGATATACCTAAGTATATCTATCTAGAAATATCTAAACGGATCGAAAGAGGAAAAATCTCTCCGATAATCACTGTGTCCATAAAGAATAAAATAAGTAATGGTGATTATTTATAAACAGGTTGTTCTAAATAATTTATTAATCGTAGTGTATATCTATTACAATAAGAATCTATACTAATATTATAAATGTGAATGTAAGTTTGTTTGTTACGCTTTCACATCAAAATTTAAAAAAAAAAATATCTAGCCAACTGATTACCATAAACCTTTGCACACATATTCTTAGAGTTGTTACACATTATTATTCTTAGAGAGGACATAAGATACTTTTTATTTAAAAAATTATATATTTTTATAACATACTATTAGCCTTTAGCTATAATACACGCGTACAATAACTGCAAAGTGCTTATGTTGATTCAATAAATTCTTTGTCAGTTTTAATATTCTCATATTTTTTTATAAAACTTTAGTTGTACATTAAAATATTTAAAAGATTTTCTACTTAATAATGTATAGTAAGTTTATATGCTATACTAGCAAAGACCTAACAACTATGTTGTCAGACGAGTGCTTCAGAAGGAACCGGTCGGCACCAAGTAAAATACTCATAAGCAAATTAAATGTAACTTGTTTTACATTTAAATGGAGAGCTGGTTTCAATGTGGAGGGTAAATAATATTATTATGAGAATAGCTTCTCGTTAAAAATCATTTATGGTTTTTATATAACATCTCTTTGCCTATCCTGCTGTGTGCATACAGCGTAAAGATGATTTTTTCCTTTTAAACGGAACAATTTAAAAGGTTGATAAAATTTGCAAAAAATGAAACCTCTGAATTTCGGCCTTAACCTTTACAAAAATATGGTTAAATTACGTAATATCGTAAAGGCTCTATAATTTATGTCACCATGATTGACATTCAGAAAATACAATGATAAATATAAACAAGCTGGTATGGCTTGCATAATGGTTACTCAGAATGACCTCTAGTGAAGTTAAAACACACATGTGTAACATGCATCCAGTGTTCTTATTTAAAGTACAAGGCTAAAAATATACTTTGACTTCAAAGATTGCGTTACTAGGATTAATTGTAATTTTTCTATTTTTCCCATTTTCAAGGGGAAAGTACCTTAAGTCTAGATGTCATCTTTTATTTCTGGACTGTTATTATATTTATAACAAATAATTTGAAAATTTGTTGCTAATTGAATAATTATATTAGTGTCATTTTATATACAATAAACAATAATATTCATTAATCGTATTACTGCTTTTAGCGATGCTAATATTTTTATTTATTATTTCAGCTTCAGGCTGCATCCAGCATGCAGCAGCCTGCTTCTAGCAGGGTAGGCAGAGGGAGCCTAGTATAAAGAGATTTCGCTCACCGAAACCCGCCAAATTCTGGAGGCATTGCATGTTTAGTCACACGCTTGTGCTCCTGCCGAGACTGTGACAACGGGATATAAGTTCACATGGACTCAAATTTAAATATTATTAACTTAGATTTAAAAATCAAAATTAGTATTAAAATCGTTTTTAAATATGAAATAGTTGTAGGAAACACAACAGTCGCCAGTACTCAGTAGTCAATTATGCAAAGTGTGACGAATCCGGAAGGTTTTTTCTTGCTTAGATTACATGCATTGTTATATATGATTAACATAATTTTTACAGTTGAAGTTAATTGCGTGTACGTAGGCATACACCAATCAAATATTTTGCAATAAGATTAATTACTGTATTGCAAAAATAAACTTTAATTGCTATAATTGTATATATATATATATATATATATATATATATATATATATAGTTTTCTTATTAATACAAGTATAGTCTTATCATGCTTCGATGATATATAAAAAATCTAAAAAAAGCTTCATGCTGTACCTTGCACACAGCAGGATAAGGAGAGGATAGCTAGTGTTAAGACAATGTTACCAATTTTCCACAAAATTTTTCGAGGCATTGCATGTTAAGTGGCGGAACTCAACACCGGGCTTGTAACTTGGTGCCATTGCGACGAAATATATTAATAATGAGTAGGAGCCGTCTTATAACATTAAAGAACTGTCCGTAAGAAATTTAATATTATATAAAATATAAGGATATAGAATATTATAATAGCATATGAATCCAGAATGAGTTAAGAAAACATATAAAAATTTTTTAAAGGGGCTTGAAATAAAAAGTTTTCTTAGTAACTATTAAAAGTAAATAAATATGTAGAGACCAAATACCAAATCTCGTATTTTCTATAATGCTTAGATTTTTGTTAGTGTCACGCTGTATCTTACAACAGTATAGACAGAGGGAACATAGTGTTAAGACACTCCGTTCCGATTAAGACACTTCTGTTCCCCATTTTTCACCGAATTCTTCAGGCATTTTGTGTTGAGTGGCGGAACTCAACACCAGCGAAGCCTTATAGTCGCTTGTAACTCTGCGCCACGACTCATGTTTTGTTATTATTAAGAAAACGACTTACATAGAAGATATACGTTAATTAGATCATTCATCAATGCCTACACAACAATTATAATGTCAATATTAATTCTAATACTAGCTTATAAGGTTGTTAAATGTTCTTATTCTCATATCCGCTTTCATAGACTATTTTTTACGGGAATGCGGGACAGAAATATGACTTGATAGATTGATTATTTTAGCATATTACTTTTATTAAATTTAGTATTCATTTTCCCCTATAATTTGTTTAAGGTTATCTATATTTTAAGAAAAGTTTTTCCATATTATAAGAAACAAACACTAAACTTAATTACGTATTTAAAATGGAATCTTTATTAATTCTTATATATCGTCGCCATTTGTTTCATCTCAAAATTCCTAGATTAAACGTTATGTGATAACTGACAACTTTATTTATATATCACACTGTATCTAGTACTTAGTTAGGCAGCGGGAGACCTAGTGTTATGACACTTCTGTTTACCATTTTCAATGTTTTTCAGATTTAGAATTCAGAACGCTTGTATTAAATATTTAATTACCCTATATGCGGATTGAACCCACAACCGTCGCGTTTTTAGTCGCACAGTTGCTTTGTGATACGACGGCCTCAATATATCAATAATATATCTAATATATACATACGATGTAAATAAAAGAGTAAGGACTATTTTATAATGTCCATGTTATTTATTTTACTTAATAATTTTTAATTTGAATTTTAAAATATGAAATAATTTTACTAACCAATATCGGCGAAGGCGACACCAACCAGCAATAATATGGCACTAAACTTAATCACGGCTGACGCCATAGCGACAATGTAAAACTATATAAATAATAATAAAATATTTTAAATTATAAGCGTTGTATGCGCACGCGCATCTGCTCTCGACTGACATTGGTCTTGGCCTTAAACCCTCTTATATGCGCGTTTGTTGAGTCAGTGGATTCCATAAAAATAAGTTTATATTTAGATTTTTTTGTTTTTCATTTTATTGCAAGGAGGTTTTATATTTCTGGAAGCTATGGAATAGATTTACTTGATATTTTTTAATTATAAAGAGAGCTGGCTCGCAAAGGTTCTAACTATAAACTTTATATATTATAATTTATAGTATTTTAATATTTACAGGAGGTAAATACAATAGGACTTTAAGTTTTACCCCTACTAAATGTTAAAATATTACTTTACATATTTTTTATTAAAATAAAAATATAGTTTTTATATTATAATTGTGAATTTGCTTAAATATCTTTAAAGAAAATAATGATTATGGGCCTCTTAAAAGATGATATACGTATTTATACATATAAGAATATTGTCATTGTTCACTACCTTACTGTACTTGTACAGGAGAAAATCTGTTACTGGTCTATGGTATAAATATAATATTTATTTTATTCTTTTGATCTATTTATAAGGGTTAGTATATTTGTCAGTATCAAAGCACTATTAGACAATGAAAAAGATACTTAAATGCACACTAAACTGACACAATAAGAACTAGAAAAAAAGAAAACTTTTTTTGTTAAAACTTAAAGAATTACTTAACTCATATGTTTATTATTCTAACATCTAAAAATAACACAAACTTTTTTTGGGCTTCACCCTCCATTCCATATATAGAAAAAGAAAAACTGCCTATTTTCGAGACATCGTGTGTTGACTGGCGAAAATCAACGCCGCGCTAACAAATAAATAACAATACACAAATAAAGAATTATACAAAAAGTAATCCGATTGCCTGCATAACTATTGTTTTAATATCTTAAATGATAATATATACCTGGTACCAGGTGCGCAACCCGAGACGTTTGTTTTTCATATTTATATTCGTGGAAGACTTCTGTATTGCGTTCCTAATGGCGGTGTCAGTTTTATTAGTTGATCATTCTAAGTAAGCATGCATTTCTGTTGACACGTAGCTAATAATTAATCAAAATTTAATATAATTTTTAATTAGTTTATTTTTAAGTAAATATATTTTTTAATAACAATAAAAGGTTATAGTTAAATATACACACATACATAACCACTATATAATGATAACAAATATACGAAACAAGAAACAAAATAAATATATAAGCTATTATTGCAAGGAAAGAAATGATTAGTTAAAAGACTTTTATATACTGTACATATATACTTTTTTTTCAGCCGTGTGTTCCCGGCTTAGAATAGGATCACCCTGGTACTGGTGGTGTCGTAAGAGGCGACTAAAGTACGAGTGGGAGAGTCACGTTGCCAGCAATGGCGACACGCATGGGCAGACTCGACC